>SEYY01000438.1:42500-50000 GCA_009176605.1 Armadillidium nasatum | reverse complement strand
GTTTATGGATCTTTTGAAACGCCAAGTCTATTTAATTTTTGTAAGAGTAACTTGTGCGGAACGACATCAAATGCTTTTGAGAAGTCTAACAGTAATAGTATGCATGTTTGCTTACCGTTTAGTGCTCGGTATATATTTTCTGTAAGGAGAGTTTGTGCATCTTCTGTACTACGATTTTTTGTAAATCCAAATTGAGTCTGTGAAAGGAGTTCATTTTCGTAGAAGTAATTTGTAAGTTGTGTATGTACCAATTAGTATAATAAATTATATATAAATAATATAAATAATAATAATAAAAAAAATTTTTTTTTTTTTAAAATATTATATATATTATTTATTTATTTATTTATTTTTTAATTTTTTTTTTTTTTTTTTTTTTTTTTTTTTTTTTTATTATATATATATATATATATTTATATATATATATATATATATATATATATATATATATATATATATATATATATATAATATATTATATATATATATATATATATAGTTTACAACTGCAAGAGCCTTTCCACTTGGCAACTCATGCTTTTAAACTGGCAATTCAAGTCTAATGATTTGCTTGAAATTTTAATTGACAATTTTTAGAAAGACTTTGAAATGTTTTAAGATGTAAACAAAAATAAAATTCACCTCAATATAGATTGTAGGTGTAAATGTATACTCCTAACATTATAAAAGTGTAGAAAGAGGATTGTAGGTGTAATTTGTATACGAATATTCTTAATATTTTTTAGTTATAGATGGGTTATTGTAGTTGTAATAGGTATAAGTATACTCACAATATCTTAAAATTGTTGATAGGTGATTTTGGGTGTAATTGGTATGAGTTTACTCCTAATATCATATAAGTGTAGATAGGTGATTGAAGGTGTAATTGGTATAAGTACACTCCTAATATCTAAAGGTGTATATTTGTACGAGTGTATGCTGATAAGGAGGTGACTATGTGGATATGTGTAGTTAAAAGTACATAGATATACATGTATAAGTATAGGTGTAAGCGTGTGAATTTGTCTATGCAAGTGAGTAAGAGGAACTGTGGATGACTGGTAAAAGGTTAGAAAAAAAGATTCCCTTCCCATTCACCCCTTCGCAATTATAACCTTCCCCTTCAATGTTACTTTCCGCTGCACTCCCGAAGAGGGAGGGGGGTTAAGAAGTAGGGGAATATGATTCAACGTGCCTCGTCGCATGCATAAGAAAAGAAAGACAAAAAAATGAAAAATTATGTTTGTGAAAAGCAAAAATTTTAGGAAATTTACGATAATAATCTTTCACTATCTATTTATCTATCATTATTTTTTGTCAATATATATAATATATATATATATATATATATATATATATATATATATATATATATATATATATATATATATATATATATATATATATATATATACTATAATGTTGTTTGTACAACTGTTCAATAAAATAAAACCATTGTGTTTGCTATAGGGATTCACTCTCTTCCATTAATGTAACCAACCCTTCTCTCCTTTATATAAACCTACAGTACCATCCTCTTCCCTTCATACAAAGACATCGTAGTATCATGTCGTGAGCTTAAAAGGAAAAGGTATTGTCCAAAAATGGAAAAAATGAATTATTAATGGTAGTAAGTATACCAAATTGTGTTCTATGCACAGGGAAAACGAACTAAGTCCTACCACTTTGTAGTCCCTTAGCAATGAAATCATCTCAAATTCTTAACTAATTTTTTTCCTAAACCACTTTTTTTGGACTTAATACCTTTTCCTTGTAAGCCCACGATGTTATGTTGACATCCAAAAGATTTGAATGCTGAAGTCTTATTCTCTCGTAAGTCGTATTCTTAAAGATTTTGATGTGGATATTAATACAAAACACTTTATTTTGTGGATAAAAATATCACTTTATATTATCCGCTGGGTTTTACACGGATGTAAAGACAGATATCTGCTTCGTACTGAGTGAAGATATAAATTTTTATACAGATATTAAACAGATACAGATACGATAATAATATATATATATATATATATATATATATATATATTATATATATATATATATATATATATATATATATATATATTTATATATATATATTATATATGTGTGTGTGTGTGTGTGTGTGTGTGTGTGTGTGTGTGTGTGTGTGTGTGTGTGTGTGTGTGTGTGTGTGGGTGGGTGTATTTTTTGTTACATACTCGTCAAAAATAATTTATTTGCTTTAATGTATTTTAAACTTAAAATAAATATGAATAAAAAATTAAAACTTTTTCGGCATCCGAAGATTTAATAAAACAAAATCAAATAAATCAGTCAATAGTTGTTTATCTTTGTTATCTTATCATTACTATCTAACCTTGACTAAAAAAGTTGGCGTAGTGTTCTCCCAAAGTTATCAGCTGGAGGCCTACAGTCTGAGCGTAAGCTAAAACAGAGCTTGATGATGGTATGCTAGTTGAAAAGTTAAAGGTATCTGGAATGATGGAAAACCCAGTTCGTTCATTTCTGGAATACACCGAAAACAAGAGAGTGGCGAATTGCGGATCCAAACTGTAGTAGATCATATCAGATGAAGTTTGGAAGATAGAGAGTTTTAGCGACCCTTGTTTGCTTGTAAATTTGTTCGTGTAGCCAATGATTCGCTCTTGAAATCGAGCTTTTTGGTTGCAATTTTGGATTGGCATAAGGAGTGGAAGGGTTCTTCATCAGGTATTTAAGAAGGATTTTCAGATAATAACAATCATGATGATTTTGTTTGATTGTGGTGAAATATTTGTCATTTATTAACTAGAGTTGTATAATTGATTTTCTTTCCCTTGATAACTGGAAGACTGCCAGGCAAATAGTATTAGTTCATCGAGCATAATACACAATGTATTGAACTTTTTTACATCCATAATTTATTATGAGGTACATTATGAAATCTAATGTAGAGGTAGGTAGTCATTTGATTACTCTCTTTGCTTAAATGTTAATAAAACAAAACACAAAAATTTCAACTTAAATTAGTTTTTAATTCTCGAGGTAACACTTTGTTTAAAGTTCAAATAACAAAGCCAGTCCCACCGTGTTTCGATTGAAAATAACATTTTTAAGCACAGGAACATTAAACACTTTTACCAATTTCAAATTTTTGGGGGGGATGTAGTTCTACTGTCGTAAAAATTGCACCAAATTAACTTCAAATTACACCCATTTAAGCTACAATCCTTTTTTTTAACCCACAGTTTTCTAAATTCACAGTAAGAATTTTACACTACTTTTTTTACTTAAAAATCTTCAATCTTATCTATTATCTGTATACTATTTAACTTGGTAATGGTAGACAGTACCGTCAGGGTGATGCAATAAATCATTAATATCTGTCACTACTACAACAATTAAACTACATTACGTACATTCTTCATTCTTTGCACAATTCTTCTTCCCATTTTCAGTACCTCACGAAAATTCCTCCATTAACACAACCAATAATCAAAACTTCTTCCCCACAATTCACTTTCGTTGGAAAATCGTTACTCCCCCGCTAACCACAACACGTCCAAGACAAAAAGTGTTCCTTTCAGCAATATGGCTGCCAAAACTGAGGGAACTTACAAATCTGGAGAGGTTGCCAGATATCTTCGTTTCATTGCAATTATTTCTTGAAAAAGGAGGTTAACTGCCCTATGTATTGATTTTTAAAGGGGATAAAATAAGTTTATATGTAACAGAAAATAAATATAAAGTATTTCAGAATTGGAAGAAATATAAAAAAAAAATATTCCTTGGAAAATATTTTTTTAAATCATCAAAGAACTTGAAAATATATTTCTAAAAGAGTAAAATTTAATATTTTGAATGTTATTTTAAAGAAAATATTTGCATCTACCTTTTTTCCACTTAATTTATCTGCATAATTACCTTCTGTATCATTATAAACACATAGATATAAAAGGAAAAAATGCTATGTATCTAGGTACCAAAAGGGAAAAATCAATACTTTTAAGATCGTCAGAAAGAGGGAGGGAAAAGTGTGACGTCACACTTCGCTTGTATACACCTAATTCTTTTATTGCGTTACTGACAACGGAATAACTAGCCATGCTTTTCAGCTTTGTCAGAATGAACTCGAAGAGGTCATAAGAAAGGTCACTAAATGTACTTTCGAAAACTAATTTAAGATTAAAATAAAACCAGTATAAGTAAAATAAAACTAGCATTCAATTCATAAAAATATTTATTAAAAACACAAGGGGTTCAAACTATATTAATAAAAATTTTATTTTTATAACTATTTAAAAAAATTATTTTCATTTTTAAATAAAAAAAAAAAAAAAAAAAAATATTTAATTATATTTATATATATATATTATATATATATATATATATATATATATTATATATATATATATATATATATATATATATATATATATATATATATATATATATATATATATATATATATATATATATATATATATAATATATATATATATATATATTATATATATATATATATTACTATGGAACGATGTCCCCAGTAAGCATGTTCACTTATTTCGTTTACTGCATCCCACAAAGCAAGATTTTCCGAACGAGGTTTTAAGAATAGGTTTGTTTATTGAATGAAATTTGTTGATGTAAACACCAAGATTAATAAACCTTTGCAAACGTCATGTGCTTCAGCAGGAAACTACTAACACCATCTTTCTCTCTCTCTCTCAAACTTTCTCACACACACACACACACATACACACACACAACACACACACACACAACACAACCACACACCCATATATATATATATATAATATATATATATATATATATATATATATATATATATATATATATATATATATATATATATATATATATATATATATATATATATATATATATATATATATATATATATCAAAGTACTAGATAGTACATCTTTAAGACACTCATTTTGACATTGGGTAAAAAGGTCAAGGTCAAACCAGGTTATTCGTTTCCATTTTCATTGTCCCAATTTCCCTATTTACTGCATTCTCTTTTTATATATTTAGTAATCAGTATTCCTGTAATTATTTTTTCCATTTATAAGATTATTTATTAAACAGTTTAATTAATTATTTATTAATTTATTCATTTTCTTATTTATGTATCTATTTATTTACTTGTTTTTTTGTTTGTTTATTTATTTATTTACATTTAAATTAAATTTTATTTTGCGTTTGTTTCAGTCCATCGATTATGTAACCTAAATTTGACTAAATCTCTCTCTCTCTCTCTCTCTCTCTCTCTCTCTCTCTCTCTCTCTCTCTCTCTCTCTCTCTCTCTCTCTCTCTCTCTCTCTCTCTCTCTCTCTCTCTCTCTCTCTCTCTCTCTCTCTCTCTCAACCCAAATCAATACATAGACATTGCCTTAAATATTCAAAAGAGTGAAGCTATAAATATATTGTACGAGAATGCATATAATATGCGGTAGTAGTAGTAGTAGTAGTAGTAGTAGTAGAGTAGCAGTAGTAGTAGTAGTAGTAGTAATAACACTAAAAGTAGAAAATAGATATAGTTGCTACTGTCGTTTATACTAGAAAATTTTCAATGTAAAGTACTTTTTTCCTTGAATAATAATAATAATAATAATAATAATAATAATAATAATAATAATAATAATAATAATAATAATAATAATAATAATAATAATAATAATAATAATAAAGCAAAATTTACTTACATGTACATTATTAAATTGTATTATTATTATTATTATTATTATTATTATTATTATTATTATTATTATTATTATTATTATTATTATTATTATTATTATTGATGGAGGAAAAGGAATTAAAGAAATAAAGGAGAAGATTTTGAGAGAGTAAAATGGAATGGATTTTGAGTTCGTGACGAAGGCATAAATACGGAGATATGGAAAAGAGAAGAGAAGAGAGAGAGAGAGAGAGAGAGAGAGAGAGAGAGAGAGAGAGAGAGAGAGAGAGAGAGAGAGAGAGACTATTAAGTGTCCCAGAGACTTTTAAAAGGAGACGGCTCCAGAATGATCTGGAATATTTGAGCAGAAAACAACTTTACTGGATGAGAGAGAGAGAGAGAGAGAGAGAGAGAGAGAGAGAGAGAGAGAGAGAGAGAGAGAGAGAGAGAGAGAGAGAGTGAAATCAATGGGATGCTTAAAAGGAAGCGAGAAAAAAAAAGACGACCAAATATGAAATAAACAGAAACATGAACAAAAAATAATTTTAAAAATGATAATTTGAATTCTCGTCTGTCTCGGTGTAAGACGATAAAAACACGAGAAAATTACGAAGCGAAAAAAACAACGATAAAAAAAAATCCTATTTTACACAAAAAAATAAAACAGACGCAATTCAATAATGACACAGGATATAAACCAGTTTGAGTCTTGTTAAACAGTATAAAACTGTAATCTGACTATCATATAAATAACTATAATACAGTAGGAATATATATATTAAAAAAAAATCTCAATATGAAAAATAGTCTATAAAATATTATTTATTCAAAAAATAGTCTTAACAAGGATAATAATCAACCATAAATTATAGATAAATTCATGTTTTTTTTTCTACAGAACTGTTTATGAATTAAGGTGCTTCTGTATCTAAATGGTAAGCAGATGGAGAAACGTAAGTTATAGTTCCTTAACATTTTAATCTCATCTTTGCAATTCTTTTTCACGGTGTCTAACTCCATATGTATAGAAAAATCCTTAAGCTATAAACTAAATTATAGACTGTTCTATGTGGATCTTCAAAACACCTAAGTCTCAAGGATCAAATCTAAAACATCTCCATCTTTAAAGGGTAAAGTTTCAATAAAACTATTACAAGAGTAGGCATTACATGCACAGGTTGTATCCACACAAAGATTTTTACTTGATAGTGTATTCTAGAATTCCTAGCAACATATCGCTCTTATAAACTTTGTCCAAACATTTTCATGGCAACCAACAGTTTATCCAAAATCTTTCATGCCATCCAACAATTACTTCACTTTTCTTACACAATACCTACTTCAAAATAACTGCCACAACGGGAATTTAGTACGCATTATCATATCCATAGAATAGAATTTGTCTGATTTTTCTTCCTAAAGATTCATAATCCCTTTCTGGTCTGCCCATTATAGAATCCCTCTTCCTTTCTCTGTTTGCTCTTCTTCATCTTATCCTATACTTCAAACAACTTTAAAACAACGAATTCTGGGGTGATATAACCATTTATATGCTTAGTCACATAGCGTCGTATATATATATATATATATATATATATATATATATATATATATATATATATATATATATATATAATATATATATATATATATATATATATATATATATATATATATATATATATATATATATATATATATATATATATATATATATCTCACATGACAAAAGTTTGTTTGCCAATAATACTTGTCTTCGATTCTGAATAATGACTGCCAATTGTTAAACATGATAAAATAATAATAATAA
>SEYY01000438.1:30000-35000 GCA_009176605.1 Armadillidium nasatum | reverse complement strand
GTCTTATTTAATATCTATTTTTCCTATAGACTTTGTTAATCTTGAGATGAAAATTATCGAATATTTATATTCAGTTTGTTTGCTCAAATGTATACATAAATGTTATCAGTGGCTTAGCGAAGATGGTATTGCCCTCTCCAGTGATATGTCGCTCAAGAAGACTTAAATATTTTAATAATCTGTAAATATGACGTCCATCAGAGCATTAGAGATTTAACAGAAGAGTTCATATATAATGCTTATTCGGATTAATATATATTTGCCGCTACCGTGTCATAAAAATAGAATGATTGACACTTGCTTAAAGGCGCCATTTTGAGCCTTCATTCGGATATTAGGAAGAAATTTCCCAGAAATGTTCCCCACCACAAAATCCAGTGGCAGTGAGGTGCGTACTTCAAAAAAAAATAAATAAATAAAATAAAATAAAAAATGAATAAATAAAATAATAATAATAATAATAATAATAATAATAATAATAATAATAATAATAATAATAATAATAATAATAATAATAATAATAATAATAATAATAATAATAATAAAAATAATAATAATAATAATAATATTTTTAGCATACTGTAAATGCATTTAAGAATGTGATATTTGATCTCATCAAGATTTATTATTTGACAGAAGTTTCATTGAGGTTAAAAACATTTATTAAGGATTGAAATTCAAAGAGTTGCTGAGTAGAAATAAATACTTTTCTGTTTTATGAATAAAATAAATATCATTACCCTGTTAGAATGAATTCAATATCTGGATCAGTTTTTGCAAGGTTTGGAGTAAGTTGAAATGTGACAGCCATCATCTATATTTGATCTCATACCTGAATTTTATAGTCAGTCTTAGAGTTGTTATATCGGTGATGTAAACCGTTCCCATCAAAATCTAAAAAAAATTTCAAGTTGAGAATTTTTTTGATTTATTTACCCCTTCCTCTTGATGTAGTAGCAACTTTGATTTTCGCTTACAGGATCTCTTAAAAAATAATTTTTTTATATAAACTTACTGAGAAGTAGTAGTCTACATCTCTTGTTTTTATTATTTTTTTTTTATTTTTTTTATTTATTTATTTATTTATTTATTTTTTTTTTTTGAAGAAGTAAAAATTCTGGGCGCAAGGGTGGGTCTTGATGATAATGACTGAGATAAGATGCGTAATGAATATTTTACATTTTGGCAGGTGATGGTGTCTGGTAGGTACAGCTTGTCACCATCTAACGATCATAGTTTGATAAAAATCAAAGTAAGGAAGATTGAATGAAATAAAAGATAATAAATTTTTTTTTCACACACACACACATTTATGCCTCAGTTTCGGAACTTTCTAACAGGCTACTAAAAAAAAAAAAAAAAAAAAAAAAAAAAAATAATAATAATAATAATAATAATAAAAATAATAATAATAATAATAATAATAATAATAATAATAATAATAATAATAATAATAATAATAATAATAATAATAATAATAATAATAATAATTAATTAATTATTATTATTATTAATATTATAATAATAATATTAATAATAATAAAAATAATTCAAAATAATAAAAATGATAATAAAAATAACAAACAAAAAATAAAAAATGATACGAAAATAATAATAATAACAATAACAATAATAATAACAATAATAATAATAATAATAATAATAATAATAATAATAATAATAATAATAATAATAATAATAATAATAATAATAATAATAATAATATATAATAATAATAATAATAAATAATAAATAATAATAATAATAATAAATAATAATAATAATAATAATATAATAATAATAATAATAATAATAATAATAATAATAATAATAATAATAATAATAATAATAATAATAATAATAATTAATAATAATAATAATAATAATAAATAATCAAATAATAATAATAATAATAATAATAATAATAATAATAATAATAATAATAATAATAATAATAATAATAATAATAATAATAATAATAATAATAATAATAATAATAATAATAATAATAATAATAATAATAATAATAATAATAATAATAATAATAATAATAATAATAATAATAATAATAATAATAATAATAATAATAATAATAATAATAATAATAATAATAATAATAATAATAATAATAATAATAATAATAATAATAATAATAATCAATAATAATAATACAATAATAATAATAATAATAATAATAATAATAATAATAATAATAATAATAATAATAATAATAATAATAATAATAATAATAATAATAATATTTATAACGGCTAAAACCACAAAATAGTCGAATAATGAAAAGAATTAAAAATACAGTGTTGAAATAAACTAAAATTCGATTTTTTTAGTGGTGAGATAAAAGCCGTCGACTCCCCTGTAATCATTGATTATACAAAAATGAATGTTATTGAAAATAATATCGCCAAATTCGATATCAAAATATTTTTGATACAAAATTGAATCGATATATTTAGATCTTCTTTCCTTGGCTATATATCTGTTTACTTTGATAAGAGTCATATGAGGAACAAAGTCAAAATGATTGGTGATTGTTACACCTTTAATTTTGCGTAACCTCTTTTGTATGATTGTAATAACTTCGTTAAAAAGAGGAGGAACTGCTAATTTAGAGTATAAAACACGTGATCCGAAGGTACTTAAATTTTTAGCTTTCAAAATTTTTGATGATTTGAAGCTTTCTAATTCTGGGATTGCATCTTTAAGTTCGTTGAGTAGTTCTGATACAGAATCTACAGCTGAATCATCATCACACTTGATCATTGCCAGTGTTACGTGAAGTATTTCGGAAGGCATTGCACAACTTCTTAACATAACATCTCCACTAATAACATGATCTTGAACTTCTGTGACTTGTTTTGCTAACTGTTCATTATCTATTTTTATGCAAAGGAAATGTGTAGCCCTTAAGCTCTTATTATGTTCAACTTTTTCTTGTGCGTCTGAAAGAGCAGATTTTTCCTGGCTAACATTTACATCCATTTCTGCATCGGAATCCGATTCCTCACTGCAATTGGAAACAAGATCTTCCACATCTATATCGATCTCCTCTATGATGTCATAAATGTTTTTATTATTTCCAGCACTTCCAAAAACATGATCAAGTCTAATGTGTTTGTCCCAAACTGTCTTACCCTTATATTTGAAATACTGAATCCCATGTTGCGGTATAGCCAGATCATCTATTTCGGCATCTGCAAGGTGTTCCCAAGTAAAAGCTGAGAATGGTTTCTCAATAACGCCATCAAATCGATCCAAGTAACCAATAGTAAAATCTTTGCTGTTTAACATTGGATCCCACTGTATACGTTTTCTAACGTCACCTGCTGTTCGCAAAGATGGTTTCTTATTTATTTCCTGGACTTCATCCTTTTGTGAAACTGGATTTACTATTGATCCCTTGCTTTCAATAGGTTGTTTTTCCTCACCACCAACATGCAAATTATTACAGTTATCCTTAAACCAACATTTTCCTTCTAAGAAAAACTTGCAAGGCTCTCTTTCTTTTGGGGGGACTTCTTTATTCTCCATTACAGGACTTTCAATTTCGCAGTTATCACAATTTTCACCCTCCATGTTTTCCAGTATATATAAGAATAATTTAAAACTATAAACACTAAAATGAAGTGTGTGCTACGAACGGCAACAGTATTCGAAGAAACAGGCCTTAAGGGTTAACTTTTATATTTAAAAAATGACTCATAGCGAGTGCTTGAAAAACATGATGAAATTTTGAACGAAAGTAAACGAAAAGTTTCGTTCACAAAAACCTTTTATGATGCTTATCTTTTCATTTCAAACTAAAATTATTTTACAATTATTTGAAAATTGTTTCAGAAAATAACCATTAAGTTATAATAGAAATTATGAATTTAAAATGAAACTTTCTAAAGTTTTAATTAAAGTCTTTTAAAATATTTGAATGGAATGGAAAAAATGCGAAGAATTTTGAGGTGTTTCCAGGATATATATATATATATATATATATATATATATATATATATATATATATATATATATATATATATATATATATATATATATATATATATATATATATATATATATATATATATATATATATATATATATATATATATATATATATATATATATATATATATATATATATATATATATATATATATATATATATATATATATATATATATATATATATATATATATATATATATATATATATATATATATATATATATATATATATATATATATATATATATATATATATATGTATATATATATATATATATATAATATATATATATATATATATATATATATATATATATATATATATATATATATATTCTATATATATATATATGTTGACGATTTTTTAATTTGCGGATGCGGATTTTTTATATAAATCGGATGCAATTAATTAAAAAATCATGATTTTTTTTAAAAAAAAAAAAATTTATTTTATTTTTTTTATTGATTTTTTTATTATTTTATTATTATTATAGATATTAGAAAAATAGAGTAATTAGTTAAATAACAAATAATAATAATAATAATAATAATAATAATAATAATAATAATAATAATAATAATAATAATAATAATAATAATAATAATAATAATAATAATAGTAATCCTAATACATGCAACAAAGACTAGGTCTATCCTATCCCTACTCCCTAGTTATCAGTTCATTCAGGTAAAGTAAGGTTGGACATAAAACCAAGCTCTTAGGTATATATTAGTAAACCTAACTTAAGCTTATTCGCTTAATTAAGTAATAATAAATAATTGTAATAAATAAGTAAATATAAATAGTAAATTAGCTTAATTAAGTTATTTAAATTAGGATGTTTTTAAAAAAGTACGTTATTTTATTTATTTATTTATTTATTTATTTTTAAATGAAAATGTGACTGATAGAACCAATTCACTGTATTTAAATTTTAAATTTTTAAACTAATTATTTTTTTTAAAAAATGATTCTGTGCTTTTAT
>SEYY01000438.1:0-25000 GCA_009176605.1 Armadillidium nasatum | reverse complement strand
CAGTTTGGGACAAACACATTAGACTTGATCATGTTTTTGGAAGTGCTGGAAATAAAAAAAACATTTATGACATCATAGAGGAGATCGATATTGATGTGGAAGATCTTCTTTCCAATTGCAGTGAGGAATCGGATTCCGATGCAGAAATGGATGTAAATGTTAGCCAGGAAAAATCTGCTCTTTCAGACGCACAAGAAAAAGTTGAACATAATAAGAGCTTAAGGGCTACACATTTCCTTTGCATAAAAATAGATAATGAACAGCTTAGCAAAACAAGTCACAGAAGTTCAAGATCATGTTATTAGTGGAGATGTTATGTTAAGAAGTTGTGCAATGCCTTCCGAAATACTTCACGTAACACTGGCAATGATCAAGTGTGATGATGATTCAGCTGTCGATTCTGTATCAGAACTACTCAACGAACTTAAAGATGCAATCCCAGAATTAGAAAGCTTCAAATCATCAAAAATTTTGAAAGCTAAAAATTTAAGTACCTTCGGATCACGTGTTTTATACTCTAAATTAGCAGTTCCTCCTCTTTTTAACGAAGTTATTACAATCATACAAAAGAGGTTACGCAAAATTAAAGGTGTAACAATTACCAAATCATTTTGACTTTGTTCCTCATATGACTCTTATCAAAGTAAACAGATATATAGCCAAGGAAAGGAGATCTAAATATATCGATTCAATTTTGTATCAAAAATATTTTGATATCGAATTTGGCGATATTATTTTCAATAACATTCATTTTTGTATAATCAATGATTACAGGGGACTCGACGGCTTTTATCTCACCACTAAAAAAATCGAATTTTAGATTATTTTTAAAATGCATTTTTAGTTCTTTTGATCACTAGTCAATTTGTTGCTTCTTGCCGTTATTTTTATTAGTATTATTGTCGTCATTATCATCACAAGCTTTACTACACCTGAAGACTCACTTGTAATAAAAACAATTTTATTATTATTTTTAAAACTACTGCAGTAAAATTTTCATTATTATTATATTAAAAGGTTTACAATTTTAGAAGATATGCCTATTGCAATATATATATATATATATATATATATATATATATATATATATATATATATATATATATATATATATATATATATATATATATATATATATATATATATATATATATATATATATATATATATATATATATATATATATATATAATATTTTTATTATTTTATTATATTTAATATATATATTATATATTATATATATATATATATATATATATATATATATATATATATATATATATATATATATATATATATATATATATATATATATATATATATATATATATATATATATATATATATATATATATATATATATATATATATATATATATATATATATATATATATATATATATATATATATATATATATATATATATATATATATATATATATATATATATATATATATATATATTTATATAGTTAAGTACTGTAATTTTTTTATGTACAAGAAATTTATTTATTTTTTAAGAAATCGATTTACCAAAACTTTCATTATTGTTATTTTCTTTAAAATTATCTTTCAATAAATTTTCACTTATTTTGTATTAAAAAAAATCTCAAAACTAGTTTTCTTTATCCCGTTATAATTATAATTATTTGTTATTAGTATTTAATAATAATAATAATAGTATGGAAATTGAGGACATTCATCATTAGTGTTCGATTTTTTTTAAATAAAATAGTTTGGACGCTCTTAACATCGAATGGCGAGTACATGTTCCAAAACTGAAGTACGAATGTACAGTTCCTGCATATTCGAGCTATTCTAATGGAGTTACATAAAAAAATAAAGTATCAAAAATAAAAATAAAAAATCTTAACGAATTCAATCTCATAAGACAGTATATCTGATGGTAATGAAAAATCTAAACATTGGTACAATTAAAATCTTTAAGAAATTATCGCTACCCATTCCATGAAATTTTATAATTGCATATGAAGTTAATTGTAGGTTAGTTATTTTTTTAAAGGTTGCAACTGATTGTAGTATGTAGCCATTTTATATACTTATATTGTGATAATTTCTCTACTATAATTGAAGCCATAAAATAATCTTAACATCTCAACGATACATTAACATATATGAGCAATGTCATAAAACAATGACATAGGATACTATGAAAATGCATAGAATATTAATAAATCAATCAATGGACACAAGGTATTTATTTTTAAGAGAATATTAAAAAAGCAACCTAACTAAACTTCCCGTTTCATATTTAAGATACAGCTGAACTGTAAAATACCGAACGGTGAATTCTTTTATAAGAAAAATAATAATAATAAAAATTAAAACGAATGTCATCTCCAAACGGAAAGGAAAATTTAAAAAACAAATAATGACTCGTATATATATATATAATGTAACACAACTCTGCTATTTAAATTACAATCACTGTCATATTAAGCAATGACAATCTCATTTTAATGAAATAATATGTTAGTACTTAAACTATCAGAAAATAATAAAGCAAATAACCAAACACTCAATTATGAAGTAATATTAACATAATAAAACAACGGCAAACTATTTTTATAGAATAAAAAAATACAGAAACAATAATAACTATAATAATAATAACATTTAATAAATAACTTACATTAAGGTATTATAAAAGATAATAATAATAATAATAGTAATAATGGTGAAAAGGATGAAAATCAGTTAGAATATCTATTACATTTGAATACTTTAAAAACTGATAAAATAATATTTTTACAGCAAATGAAATCTGGGGATAATGTTAATCAAGAGCCATGGCGTCATCTTCATCTTTGTCTTCGTCTTTACCCTTTTTCTTCGTTTCTTCTTTCTTACTTACTTCTTCATCTTTCTTCTTACCTAAAGCCTGAAATCAACGCAGAAGAAATACATTAACACAATATAACACTAAACTATGATAGTGAGCAATTAATAATAATAATAATTTAAAAATTAATGACACAAATAACAGAGATACAGCAAAAGCAATTAATTTTTTTTTCATTCAATCTTCCACAACTTGGATTTTCTATCAAACTGTAATCATAGATTGTGGACAAACTGAATCTACTAGACACAATCACCAATCAAAATGTGAAATATTCATTACGTATGTTATCTCAGTCATTATGATAAACCCTCAAATTCACGTCCAGAATTTTTATTTCAAAAACATAAGAAAAAGAATCTAAGAGATACTTCTACTTTTCAGGAAGATTATGATAATTATCAAGAAATTATTTAAAGAGATCCGTTAAGCGAAAATCAGAAGTTAATACTACATCAAGAGCAAGGGTAAGCAAGGCAAAAATACTCAACTTGAAAATGTTTTTTTAAAGATTTTGATGGGAACGGTTTACATCACCGATATAACGACTCTAAGACTGACCTTATAATTCAGCTATGTTACTTTAAACCTGTTTCAGCAAAGCATAATAAATGATAGCTGTCACATTTCCAGCTTACACAAAACCTTATCGAAATTGATACAAGTATTGATTCAGTTCTAACAGGTAATGATATTTTTTTAATTCATAAAACAGAAACACTATTCATTTCAACTCAGCAACTCTATGTATTTCAGGCCCTTATTAACGTTTTTACAATCTCAGTGAAACTTCTGTCAAATAATAAATCTTGGTGAGATCAAGTATAAAATTCATAATTATTATTAAATTTTTTCCCCATTTTTTAATAACTTTCCCATAGATCTTAACGTAAGTACACTAGTACTCTATGCCAAACGCTGAGCGGAATCCTTTTTATTAATTTCTTTTCAATATATTTACAATATCTTCAAATTTTGTTTTTTTTTTTTTTAATAAAAAAAGTGCGCACCTCATGGGCATTGTATTCGTGGAGGAGATAAATTCTATAAAATTTCTTCCCAAGATCCGCATGAAGAATCAAAATGGAGTCTTTAAGCATGTGTCCATCATTCTATCTTTATGACATGGTAGCAGGGAATATATATAAGAATCATATATGAACTCTTGTAATCTCTAATGCTCTGATGAACGCCATCTTTACAGTCGTTTACAAAGGATTATTAAAATGTTTAAGTCTTCTTAAGCGACATTTCACTGAAGAGAGTAATATCATCTTCTCTAAGCCACCGAAAACTTTTATGTACATTTGAGCAAACAAACTGAATATAAATATAAAATAGTTTTAATCTCCAGGATTAACAACGTAGGTATATAGATATTATATAGATATATAATATAGATATAGATAATTTTATATAGATATTAAATATGACAGTGCCACTATGTCATTTTTCACGTTTCTCTAAAATTTATATTTTGTTTGATCTTAAAAAGTAAATGTGGTAAAACTATTAACATTCATTCTGTTTTTCTATGAGCCAATGTACTCGGTGTACTTTTAACTAAAATTTCTTTGCATTAATTCAGCATTATTTTTTGGTCATTAAGTTAACTGCTAGTTATGCTTAATTCTCTCAAATTTCCTTTTGCTTTAATTCACGATCCACTATCAAATTATTCCAACTACAATCTTGAAGGTCTTCCTCCTCAAATCTTTCACGTTAATAATTTTTACACTCATCCAAATTCCTCCTTTAGTACATACTACCTAAAGAATCTATTTTGTTCATTTCTTTAACTTATATCATTATACAATACAAACTTATTTCATAAAAACTTTTCATCTCTCCTCACATATAAAACAAATGACTAACTCTTACCCATTATATAAATTAAACGAAACTTTGTATTGTAAGTGTGTTAAGCTAATGTATCTTATATCTATATGCTAGAGCAGTTAAGAACTTGACATAGATCTTAACGTAAGTACACTAGTACTCTATGGCAAACCACAAATCATTAAAAGCTACTGGTTTTTCATCATTGTTCTAAATACCACTTTTACTAAATTATCAGATTCTTCCCATTTAGTACAGCTTTAATAATTAAAGTACATAATTCAATTTATAGCTACGCAAATTTATTTACAGAATGCATTTGTCCCAAACATTAACAAATTTCTGCAAATCAGTTTCAATACTGTTGCCTGATGCCATATTTTTTCTCCATAAATATACACAAATTCTAAAAATAAACAAAAATGTCCCTCAATCATCTTTGCAAAGTTACTTATAAGCTCTCAATAATATTTAACATTTTAAATATTAATTAAGTTATCTCTACACTCCGGATCTCTTATTGGACCATAATAATAATAATAATAATAATAATAATAATAATAATAATAATTACATACTTTAATAAATCCTTCCATATCACTTGCCGTAGCTGCCAAAACAGCTTCTTCTCCAAGTCCAAATTGGTTAATTAGGGGACCAAGTTGTCCAGATTGCAAAGCACTTGTGAAGAGGTTAACAGCCTGAAAAAAAAAAAAAATTATTTAAAAATATTAAAGCATTCATTTAAAAACTTAAAACAAAATAGATTTTCTATTAATTTGAAAAAAAGGTCCTCAAAATTAGCACCTACATATTTTCCTATAACAAAATGAGCGAACTGGGAAGTCCTATCAAATCTTGAAACTTTTAAGTCAAATGTCTATTAGAAAAATGGTTCGACTTTTTTACATATCTCACAAGGTGTTGAACAAGAATAAGAAGAATTTTTGGGTTTGGTCGTAACTAAATTACAGTTCATAGGTTTTGAAGTCACTGATTAAAAATTATAAACATACCACTGCATATAATGTACATTATTACTATTGTGCGTTAAATTGTTTAAAGATATTGCGCAAAATTAATTGAATGAAAAGTGAAAAGAAATTTGAAATATAAATTAACACAATGATATATCTACAAAAAAAAAAGTGCTCACTTAATTTTAAACTTATGAAACAATTGTAAACAAAACACAACCAAGTAATAAGAATTACACTTTTTTTTTTATATTAAACTTTTTTGCCATATATTAGTTGGTTTTGAAAAAGTGAACTCAGAATTTAGAAAACTTTGTACAAGAAAAAATTATTCCGCAACTTTTCCCAATTTTTTTTTTTTTTATCACCACTGCTCACAGACAGAACCTTAATCGAGGAAGGGTTGAATAATAATAATAATAATAATAATAATAATAATAATAATAATAATTAATAATAATAATAATAATAACAACCTAAGGCAAATTTGGAAGGATTAAAATTCAGCAGGAAACAGAAAATATAAGAGAAATCCACAGAACAGAGGTGGATGGGTAAAAGGAAGAACCACAACAAAATCTGGAGATGCAAATGTTTGTTTAAAATTAACGTACAAACGCTGCATCCATTGTGAAACGAGGTCATTGTGAAGGTGGTGGCATACAAATTTTTTTTTTCCTCCAGCATTTGCCACGGTGTTACCTAAAAAAAATATTCAATGAGCCATCGATTAAAGGCCAAGTGAATTTGAAAGCATGAAACTTTTTGGCTCTGATTCAATCTTATCCAAAAGAGATAAAACCTGAATCCACCCAAGACATGAGTAGTACTCCATACAATTGCGGATAATGAGACCCTGGTATAGTTGAAAAAATTGAGAAGAGTCACAGCTTCTTGGAGGCAGCCTCAGCAACTGCTGTAATATGAAGTTTCCAGGACTGTTTATATCAAGGCGAAGGATGCTTATATTATCAACTGGGAAGATTAGAGAAACAATGAGAAAGATAAATGGGTTAGCTGTCTTTGAAAGGAAAATTTATTGAAGTTGAGTTTTTGAAGAGTTGAATTTCATTACTTGAAAATTCTATCAAGATCAACAAGAATCTAATCAGAAAGATTAGACAAGAGGCAACTCTAGATGTAAAAGGGGTGCAGATTCAACTGAGTAGAAGAATAGTGTTGAGTAACGGCATATGAATGGACAGAGTAAGATGAACAGCTGAGAAGATCGTTAAGGAAAAGAAGTAATAGAGTAGATAAAACAGAACAAATATGTATGGCTTGTCCTTATTCAGCTTCTGAGGTAAGGATAAAGTAAAGAAAAAGTTCTTAAAAATTATGAGCAACTTACAGATGTAAAAGTGATAAAAAATAATTTTAAAAAATCTAACAATAAAAAAATTTTAAATTTGCTTCATTATTGAAACCCAATTCATCTAACCTTTTCTGGGATTCTCTTAAAAGATGTATTCACAGAGGAGGGGAGCACATTTATGCTTCTAAAAGGTAAACTAAGCAAGTAAAAAAGATGACGATATAAGCAATAATCAGCAACAACATAAAAATACATTGAAAGGTTTTAGTACAAACAGGAAATGTCAGAGAACAATAATTCGCCAAAAATTATTTACCAAGTTATTAGATGAAATGTTCAGAACACTAAACTGGGAAGATAGGAGTATATACATAAATAAAAGTTCCCTAAATTTAGAAAGTTCTTATCGGATCGTGAAGAATTACAAAGAACGAGAGTGCAGCACAAAATAGCTAGCAAAACAGTGAGATTAAAAGTGAACTTAGGTAAAATAAAAGTAATGTCTTCAATAAGCACGTAGCCCCACAACAAATAATAGTCAACATCAACAGCTCTATTAACATTTGACAACTTACTGTATACATTCAAATTTGTCGAAAATTAACAAATGAAACCTTAAGAAAAATGAAAATTGCTTAGAGCATAATGGGATAGATTAAATATCAGTCTCCAGGGTAAATTTATGCAGTTTTAACTGCGAGACTGGGACCTTACATGTAAAAACAAAATCTAAGAACACAAAAATAGGGAAAGGTATATTATATGAATCACACGCTTAATGACAAAAATTGAGTGCTTACATAAGATTTGAAGCAAAATTAACATAATAGTTAAAACCAAAAAACAGCAATATGAGTTGGTGGGTCAATAACTAGAGGAATGGATAAAGATATTAAATTGGGTTTCTCTGAATCTAAAACATCCAATAAAACAATTTAAAAAATGGACAAATGGATTAATGACCGTAGGAGTAAATTGGCAATTAAATGGCCAATACCGTCAGTATCAGAAGCATGAAGGAAAGGCCAATGTCCTTCAGCAAGCATGTACAAATTGATATAATGGCAAGTAAAAACAAAAATATAATCTCATATCTACGCCCTACTAGAATTATGAAAACTATAAAATCAATATCGCAGCTAGTCATTTAGGTTTATAATTTCCTTTCATTAAGAATGAATTTATTGAATATGATTTTTATGATAATAGTAAGAACCATTTTTTCCATTTAACACGAGAGACTTTAAGCAGCCAATCTCCTTTGCACATGTTAGTTATAAAGATTTTACTAGTACAAATAAATCTGATAAGAGTTTCACACAAGTACAATTTTATATAACAAAGGACTAAGTTATTTAATGACTGCATGATACTCTAATATCATTATTCCACCATGATAGAATTGACAAATTTTTATCATCAAAAGTTAATGAGAATTCTATTCATTATCTTTAGACAATGTTTATACACAATGGAGATAAATGATGATGTAGCAGGAACAATACATACAATATACTTTCATGCATATGAGTGGATTCAATTTATTATTGCGTGAAAGAATTTTGGTTAAAATATTGATTGTGCCTATGCTATCATTGCCTTTTACATTGTATAAGTAAAAAATTATGATCATGTAGTTGACACAAGAAAAAAATTAAAAGTAGCTTTGATAAACATTTGTAAATTATTTTTCATAAACTACTAGTTGATGTCAATATAATAAAAAGCTAAAATATGTACCTAATAAAAGCGGTTCCTGAACAAAGAATGATTTTAAAAGCAACAAAAATAAGATTAATGAAAATCTTTAAAAATTATTCACTAACCTATTGAGTAATAAAAATTATGGATATAATAGCTCACTACTCTCTTTAGAGCAATGTTTCCCAACCGGACCACAGAAGTTTTGAGTCCTCAAGGAAAAAATGTTATTTCACAAAAATATTTAATTATGAATATTGCATATGAGTATATGGGGGTCCACATATGTAAAGTTAGGTTAGGACTCAGAGGTGTTCACAAGGAAAAAAAAGGTTGGGAACCCCTGCTTTAGAGTCTAAGATATTTAAAGGACTGAAGGCAAACATTCCCATAAGGAAAGTGGGAGATAAATATGTATTTTGATAAAAATAGGAAACGGTTTCCTAGTAATTAAATACAGTATCTCTTATTTTTCATTTAATTCTTCAAACACAATTTAAAAAAGAAACAATCAAAATGTATACAAATATTGTGCGAAACTAGTCTTAAAATGAATGCAAACTTACTTGCTGAAACTGAGGAGATGAAACGGTTCCTTTAAGTTCTTCAACAGGAGGTAATTTGTCAGACGTGGAAGGCAAATAAGGACGAAGCTGCTCAACAAACTCACTGTTAGTAAGAATTGGTTGCAAAGCCTCTGCAGTTATCACTGAGCCCAAATCAACTAAATAAAATAAATAAATAAATAAATAATAATCACATTCTCCATCCCAATATAAGATGGAAGACAAACTGCCAATAAAAACCTTTCATAATCAATCATTTAGTGTTCTCACTTGCAATTACTGACAATGGAAATAGATATTTTAATTAAAACTTCTAAACTCCACAAGAAATAGGTATCTAAACATCTCGCAAATTTTAACAGCTATTCAGAATGAAATAATTAAATCTCTCAAAATATAGTTTACTGCAGAGTGACTATAAATGTTTATCTTTTGTAAACAATTTGCTCAAATCAGTTTTTGAATTTTTCATATACCTACCAATTCTCAAACTAAAAATTTCTGCTTCAAATTACATAATATTTTTAAATTGTTCTGTTATCATTTATTTTTCTGATGTAGTTTCTACTTAAAAGAATTCTTAATACTAATTTAATAAAATTAATCCTTTTCAATTTACTGATTTAACTACTCAAGAAAATAACTCAAAAACCAATTTGAATGATTTTTCTTTTAACTTTGATGATGATGAAGATAAAGTAATTTAAATTTAAAAACAGAAAAATAAACAATTATTAGTGGCACATGCAGTAAGACATAAATACAATTTACCAGGAACTCTTTCAGGACCCTGGGGCACAGAAATACCAGACAAGATGCTCTGAAGATCAACCAACTGAACTGAAAGGTCAAAACTATTATTTATAGTATACATGAAAGAAATAAAATTGTAATGAAAAAAAATTTATTGTTATTCCAAATAAAACTGTAATGAAAACATTTATTTAATTTGTCATTATATTATTCTAACACTTAGGATAACATTTTTTTGATGACTAACCAGAAGTACTATTACTAGTTGCAGTTTTTGTAGAGGTTCCTGAAGTACTACTTGATGTGGTAGTATTAGTATTAGTTGAACTACTATTCGTTGTAGTTGATGAAGTTGTAGCAGTTGATGCAGTAGTGGTTGCAGCAGTTGATGCACTTGAGCTGCCAGAAGACCCACTGCTTCCACCCAGAAGTAATACGATTTGAAGCACTATTCAAGAAATTAAAAATTTTAAAAACTCATGTAGAGAAAATGATGATCCAATAAATGAGAACAAAGTTAAAACTTTCAAAAAAATTTTTTTAAAAAAGATAACACTACATATAAACTTTATATAAATTACTTACTTGGGGCTTAACAGTGAGGCAAGACTAGGAACTCCACCTCCGAGGATTTGAACCAACTGTTGTTGTGATATATTTCCAATAAAATTGTGAATATCAGAATTCTGAAGATTTGATAAATCTGAGCCCCCTAAAACAGGATTTGGTGTTGAAGATGTTGATCTCTGAGAGCCTGGAGCAGGAGGATTATTCAAGTACTCATTAACCTTTCTTGAAAATTCATCATCTTTATCAGTTTTAGGCTCTTGCATCCAGAAGAAAATTCTTCTATTGTTAGACTTAAAGCGCAATACATAAACTCTGCCAGTGGTGCATTGAGGAACTTTCTTGTATTCACAATCATCTGGGAATATAATCAAATCCTCTTCAATAGTTCCAGAAGTTCTGTCTTTCCAGCAAAAATGCATCAAAGTGTCATCAGACTGATAAACATAAGCTAAACCTTTCCTTTTATCAGGATGAACCATTTTCCCCTTCATATACATCTTCCCTGCCTGTGTATAATATCATATAATATATATATATATATATATATATATATATATATATATATATATATATATATATATATATATATATATATATATATATATATATATAGGACCGACCAGGGTTGGAATTGTGCCAGGGTCAGAACTGGGGCCAGGGCTCTGGCCAGGATTGCCTAAAATTTGTAAAGAGGCCAAAAGCACTGAAATTTTTTAAGTTAAGAAAATTAGATATAATTTTAACTGAGATTTATTTGATTATAAGGAAGGGGTAGAATAATTAACAGTCACTTAAATTAATGATTATATAAATTTTCTCCCAAAAAATTTCAGAAAATTACAGATTTTGTATAATAAAAGTTTTAAAAAACTACATAAAATTTAAAAAAAAAAAATTTCTGATTCACAATAGTGATTCAACAGGTTTACTTTGGTAATACCCAAGTTAAAGTTTGAAAAAATGTAAGATATAAAATTATTAATATAACCTGTATTTATACATATCATTTAGCTACATTATTTCAAAATTATAGTTTTGTTTTTACTTTTAGTCATTTTGGCTAAAAGATCAGCTTCAGCAGTATGGAAGTACTTTACAATGTTTCAGGATAGGCTCGAAATAGCTAAATGTACCATCTGTAGCCAGGAAATTAGAAAGGACCTAAGGGTGCCTAAAGTAAAAATTTTTCTACCAAATCTTTTAGGGGTATCTAAAATCAAAACACAAGATGAACATTCACTAGTAGAAGAGGAGAGGTCAAAAGAAACAAAAGAAAAAGAAAATATTGAAAAAGCAAGAAAAAAAATCCTAATTTTCTTATATTTTATATGATTTGCAAAATAATTTGCAATTTTAACCCCGGCAGGTAAACCCAGGTTCTCCCTGGCTTTTGGCTGGGGCTGGGGTTGGACCAGAGCCCCAGTCTGTCCATATATATATATATATATATATATATATATATATATATATATATATATATATATATATATATATATATATATATATATATATATATATATATATATATATATATATATATATATTTATAGGGGGGTTGAAACTGACTTCTTATAACTCAAAATAAACCAACTGAATTACATACTTTTGGAATCTTCAAGACAAATAGATATACTATAAGTTCAACAATAAAGAAAACAATTTTTTTTTTTTAAAAACTCCATTTTATACAAACTTTACCTAGGGCTGAATTGTTCAAAGGGTAATATATGCAAACTTAGATGGCTTGTCTTGTTCAAATTAAAGAGGAAAAATTATGTGTAGTACTAAAGAAAGTGAATTATTACATTTTTTACCCTAAAGAAGAAGTGTTATGAACATTTCAGAAACCCTTAAATCTATAAATTATGTGGTAAACTTTAAATATCAATACTGTGTAACAACTGATTACTACATTCTTCAAGAAAGCAAATATAGCAGTGATTTTAAGTTCTTTGCATATGAAAATTTTTCACCTTATAACAATATATCATTAATTGCTAAAATGTAATCTAGGGTCTTGAAACCTTTAAAGAAAAAAATAAAAAGTTAATGAAATGACCATTTTTAGAAAATTACTCATAGTTCTAGATGAAACTGGAATTCCACTGGAAAATTTTTTGGTCTATATTCCATCCCTTTCTAATTTTTTTAAAAGAAATAAAAATAATGCAATAACTCTCTATTAAGTTATACTTATGCACACTCATTCCTATTATTCTAAGATGGAATGGAGTATTCTTATTTTTTCAAAATACTCTAAAATCACATTGCCATTTGTGAAAAATTTTTATTATTTTTTTTTCAAGAATATCATGGTTAAATTTTTATTTTGAATTAAATTTTTAATTTCATATTTAAATAAAATAAACTTAGACACTGTAAACAATATACACACATTTTATTTCAAGGTTACAATACATAAATATTTTTTATTAGAGATACATTTACAGTGGAGTAAGCCCCCATACCTTGCGACCCATAAATCATGGGAGAAACATTTTGAAGTTTATTACCACTCACAGGAGGTTAGGGCTTATGAGTTGAAACTCCTGCCCTAATAATAAATTTTTGTCATACATTTCTAACTTCTATTTGGTTTTCTCAATTCTTATATATATAGGCTGGATGGTACAACTACAGATTTCTGGTCTTTCAATATTGATATCACTTAAAAATTATTAGTAGTTGTTCAATTCTTGGTATGAAATACATACTTTTTAAACGAATATCAACACAAAAGAAGATCAATTAAGGTCTAATGAAACTTGCTAGACCAAAAAAAAAAAAATATTCCCAACTAATGACAAATAATTCTTACGTTTCATCTCCACTCATGGGTTAGGGGATGTATTTAGAAGGAGCTCCACTTCCCATACCCCTCAACCTCTAAGTGGTAGTGAAATACCAAAATAATTCATCAATGCTCAAGGGTCAGAGATATTTTTTTTTTAAATTCATTTATTTATTTTGCATATCAGGCTTCATTAGGACCACCTTAATTGATTTGCAATTGTTTTAATTTAAAAAAATATTAATTTTTTTTTTTTTTTTTTTTTTTATTTATTTTTAATATAATATAATATATATATAATATATAATATATATATATATATATATATATATATATATATATATATATATATATATATATATATATATATATATATATATATATATATGGACCTAAAACTGAACTCGGCTACCAAGCAAATCAGTGTGAAGGAAAAATAATGGAGGAAAAAATATAGTATCTTACCTTAAATTCAACAAGGTTTTTACTTGAGGATCTCGCGGTACTTCCAAATAGTGCAGAAGACATTTTCTATCTTTAAAGAAATGAAAACTTTAGAAATATGACAAACACAACACAGATCTATTTTGCGGATTCACAAGAACAACGCCACAAGCTTTGAGAAATGAGAATAGCGATTAGTGATGGGAAGTATCGATAGTACCATTACAAAGGTGAAAGCATAGACTTTAACAGTCTATGGGTGAAAGAATAAATATTATTTTGCTATATTATCGGAAGTTCTATCAATAGGTTTTAAATTTTTAAGTTATCTTTTATTTATTATTTTCTTTAAGTAAAATCAATAGTCTTTCGTATGTTTTTTTTATATAGAAAATAGAAATTTCCTTTTCCAGGAAAGATTTTCATTAATTAATATTAAAATGTAAAATATCCTGAGTGAAATCAAAATAAGAACAATTTTATTATAATGTTGAGAAGCTTTTGTCGAAAAAAAATTTATATTAGATTTGATATATCTTAAATATAAAAGAGAAAATTGTTACTCTTAGCTTCAAAAATTGCTACCTCTATCAGAGAAATCGTAAGAATCGATTCTTGGTCTTTAACCTTAGTATCGAAGTTGTAAGTTCCTCACTAACGATTGTTCCCCAAATTGTCTGATAAATTTACTAGTCATTCCACAAACCCATAGCAGAGTTGCCATCTGTGTCCATTATACTTACAGCTAAAAAAAAGAAAGAAAAAAAAGTTTAAGGTATAATTATAAACTTAAAATTAAAAACAAAACAAATAGTTTTGGAAAGCATTATAAAAACAGTAACAAAAAGGACAACAAGAAACCACCTACGAAAGAGTGTTCCATTTAGAGCCCCAGAAAATATGTGTAAATAAGTCAAATTGAGAATATAAAAACAAATCCCCAAAATAATTTTTAAGACACTACGATCGTTATATATAAAAACTGTTTATATACTTTCACTAATTTATCTGTGTATATATTTTATCTTATTTATCTAGTGTATTATTTTACCTATATTTTAAGTTTCAATGATTGGAGTTTGAAAAGTCGGTGGTTTGTCTTTTGTATCGATATGTAGTATTTGTTGTTCAACCAACCACTGGCTAACACGCTCTCGCACTTTTTAAAATATCATGGTCAAGTCAACACGTTTTTAAAAATGTAAAAGTTTCGCTTGTTTATTACGTCTTCAAAATCAAGGTTTGAGGTATGAGTTATATATATTCTTTTTTTCACATAACTTTCTATCTATCATTTTCATTGCCTTCTACTCAAATATATAACTCGTAACGTTCTTAATTATATGGGATTCGTATATGCAAAGACCACAAAGGCAACAAAACCTTTGAATAAATTCAAAGTAAGTCTTATCATATTTTTTAATTTTTAACTAATCACGACCCTTCTCTTTCAGGTCATTAAATAAAAGCTCAAACTCAGAGTTTTTATATACATTCAAAGGTTTTGTAAAATTAATTTATATTCAAATATTTCAACGATCCGGTTAAAATTTAAGACTTACTATTGAACGGTTTTGTTGCAAGTTCTTGGTTCTCTTGTCTCTGTTGCATCAGTTTATTGAAATCGATCAAATTTCGGTGTTTCCTAATCAAAAATTAGGCCGATACTTAGGCTTTATTGTAATTGTTGACAGTGTTCGTTTTAAAATTGTGTTTTTTTGGATTTCAATAGGTTCAGTAGGCCTAAGTAAGCCTTATAAGTCGTATGATATCTGTATTTAAAAGCTTAAGCCTACCGCTTGTGTTTATTATTGCTAGGCTACAGGCTGAATGGTTTTCTTAGTTGTGAGTTGGCTAATATAAAGTACTATAGCCAACTGAGTTTAATATAAGGAAAAAGAGACAGTTATAAGCCACTAGGGCCTAACAAGACATTTAGGGCCTTACAAGACTGTTCACAGAAAAGTGTTGCAAATGAAGCCATTTGATATGATTTGTTCATGCTAGAAAATTGGTGAAAACTATTTTAAGGGCCTGATTTACTGTTCTCTAAAAAATACTCAGAAATTTCAAATCATTTTATTTATATGGGACTGATAGGTCTAACCTTAAACATCAATTTTCAAATTTCAAGCATTTAGGCCATATAGGTCAGTTTCAAATTTCAAACTTCATTCAATTTATGGCTATATAGGCCATTTTCAAATTTCAAAATTTCATTCAATGTATGGCTGAAAAGGCCGATTACTAATTTTCAAATTACAATCAAATTTCAACTCAAAATTCAAATTTTCAAATTTCAAAGTTTTAATTAAATTTCAATTGCTTAGTTTATTAAGCCAGCATTATATATTCAAATTTACGTTGCACTTAGACCAAATAGGTTATCAAAATTTTCAAAGTGTTTAATTGGCTGGAAAAAGCCCAGTTTTCAAATTTCATAATATTTTAGCGATATAGGCTATATATCATTTCAATTTAAGATATATTTTTTGGGGGGGTCATAAGACCATTGTTTTAAACAAAATGTCCAATTCAGATGTACAGAATCTTTTAGATAAAGTAGCGAAAAAGGATAAGCCTTTATTAAAAAGCAGGGCATCTCTCAGAGCTCAAGTAGATTGTTATATTTCTCAGTTGAAGTGATGGTAATACTGAAGAAAAGGATTCTGGATATATAGAGAGTATAAAGGCTGAAATAGAGTCCTTGTTAAAGGAAATAAAATCAAGGGATGAAGCTATTTTAAAAATCTACCAAGATAATGATGTAGATACCTTTGTCCCAGAATTTTATGGTGATGAACTATCTTCTGTAGTTCAATATCAATGTGCGATCAAGTTAAAATTAAATAAAATTGGTAGTTCTAAGGTTACGTCAGGTAGCAATTCTCAAAATATTTCGAGTACTTGTACTTATTTAGGAGAATCGATACTCAAAACGCTAGATTGCGGTTTTTTTGAAGGTAATGAATTGGATAAATTTGCCTATAAAAGATTTATTACTAAGTTTAAGGGTGCATTTGATTTACAGAGGAACATAAATGACTCTGTTAAATTGCATTGCCTGAAAAATAAGTTGAAAGGATATGCATACTCATTGATACAGAACCTGTCTGTAAATGAATCCAACTTTGAAAAGGCAATAGAAGTACTTAATAAAGAATTTTTAGATGAAAAATTCATAGTAGATGAAACTATTAAAAAAATAATTAGTTTAAAACCTAATTTTGATCCATCATATAATACTACTAGAGTTTATTTAAATGAAATTCGCACGTTAGTGTATGAACTGGAAAGTTATAAATTTAAATTTTTAGAGGAGCCTGCAGGGCTATTGATTCTGAGCCACATAGTTTTGTCTAAATTGCCTAATGTAGTAGTGAGAGAAATTACTCGTAAGTTAGATTCAAATTATCCTAATCTAAATCAGATATTTGAGAATTATAATGAGATCATAAAGAATATAGTGAAGACTTCAAATAATCAGAATAGAAATAGTAGTCAAAATCAAATTAAAACACTTCAGCATGCCCCTCAATTTAAAAATCAATATCAATCAAAAGTGAAATCTAACTTTAAACAATTCAGCCCTTCAGATAATTATCAACTCAAATACAGGAACGATCAAACTCAAAGATCTGATGATACATCAAGACCATATGAAAAAAATAATTCCTTTGCATCATTACAAAATTTTAAAACTTATGTTGGTTCTATGCATAAAGGTGATTCTACATGTAGTGGTGATACCGCTGGTTATATTTCTAAAAACACTTCTAAATTGTGCAAATTTTGTACTTCTCAAGGCCATGTCATGACGAATTGTAACATGTATAAAACCTACGATTCTAGAGTAAAGAGGTGTAATGAAATCAAACTGTGTAGTAGATGCTCAAGCTCAAAACATCCTGCAGACCAGTGTCCTGGTTTAAATGATAACCTGTCCTTTAATTGCCAGGTTTGCAGTAGTAAAAGTCATATCACTGCATTATGCAATATGCAGCCCCAAGCACTACAAAATCATATGTGCTTAAGCCAAGGAATTAATAAATTATATTTATTACCTACTATAACTTTGAAGGTGGGTAAAGGTCAAAAATCGACATCCATCCGATGCCTTTTAGACTCTGGGTCACAACGTACTTACCTTTCAAAGAAGGTGCTAGATAAACTTGACATATGTATGGAAAATCAAAAAGGTACAAGTTTTAATATTAGAACTTATTTAGGTGTTAGTACTCGCATTTTAAAAGAAATTTCACTTGATGTGCACATTGATAAATTTTGCTTTCCACTACCTCTTTTGATAGATGAGGATCTTCAATTAAAATATGAGGTCAATTTTATGGATACTGCAATCCAAAATTTAAAGAATAAATCTTACAAATTAGCTGATGCTGGGTTTAAAGAAATCAACAACTCATTTTTTGAATTGGATGCCTTATTGGGCACAGATTTAATAGAATTTTTCCCTATGCTGGAACTAGTTAAATGCATGAGTGGAACAGCTTTCAAATTGAAGGATGGGTCTATCATCCCATTTGGGAATGTTACAAATTTTTTATATCATAATCAAGTTAAATTTCCTGAACACCCTTCAGACATACAAAATGAAAATCAAATAAAAACAAATCAAACATTGGTGAATTCTATTTTGAATCCTGTTCATTCATATTTTAGTCCTCTAAGTCACATTTTAACAGATTCTGAAGTAGAACAGGGTTTAGAAAATATGTTCAAAATAGAATCATTAGGCATTGAAAATATGAATAATAAATCTGAATTTGATCTGATACAGATTGAAAAATTCAGAGAAGGTATAGAATTCAAAGATGGAAAATACCACATTAATCTTCCTTGGATAGAGGAAAAAGTGTCTTTACTGCCTTCTAATCATAACATAGCTCTCTCAGTACTTAACAGGGTTCATGAAAATTTAAAAAGAAAAAATTTAATTGAAGCCTATAATGATGTGTTTGATCAACAGTTGGCTGAAGGCATTATTGAAGAATTTAGGGTGTCTCCCTCTGAATATAAGAACTATATATGGATTCCTCACAGGCCTGTTATCAAAACTGAAGAACAAGTTTCTACGAAAGTCAGGCCTGTATTCAATTGTTCTCTTAAAGTAAATTCACTCCCATCTATAAATGAAGCTGCATATACTGGGCTTGGATCTAATGACTTCCTTATTAGGACATTTATTTAGGTTTAGGTCAAATCAGTTTGTTATGTTATCTGACATAAAGCAGGCCTTCCTTCAGATCAAATTAAAATCTATGGAAGATCGCAATCGCTTCTGTTTCTTCTGGAAAAATAATGGACAATTAAAGGCTTATCGGTATTCAACAATTGTGTTTGGTTTTACTTCCTCCCCATTCATTCTCAACTACATCATCAAACATCATGCTCAGTCATTCCCAGATGATGAATGTACTCAAATTTTATCAAATAATTTTTTTGTTGACAACCTGATCTTTAGTGGCAATGACCCTCAATGTTTAAAAGAACTTTATCATGAATGTAACAAAAGAATGGAAGCTGGTGGGTTCCATCTTAGAAGTTGGGACTCAAATGATGAGCAATTAAGAAGTGTAATGCAAGAAGATGGTAGAATAATACAGCATCAAGAAGCAGAAGATAAGGTGCTGGGTTATCTTTATAATCCTCATTCAGATAAATTAAAACTGGCAAGTTTTTCAGTGAATGAAGGAGCAGATACTAAAAGGTTATTGTTATCATCTGTTTCAAAGATTTTTGATCCCCTCAATCTTTTTTTGCCTGTAACGTTAAAGGGCCGGTTGTTAATCAGGAATTTATGGCAACTTGGGTCTAGATTGGGATGAGAAGGTCCCTTCAGATGTTTTATCCTCTTGGTCCCTTCTCTGTTCAGAGTTAAACGAACTCAAAAATGTTGAAATTGAAAGATGTGCTTTTTTACCTTCAACGTCAAATTCTTTGTTCATATTTTGTGATGCATCAACGTCTTGCTATGGGTTTTGCTGTTTATAGCATAGGTAAAAGTTCAAATTTAATATTTTCGAAGGCCAAAGTGTGTCCCCTCAAATCAAGGGCTCTGCCCTCTTTAGAATTATTGTCTGTGTTTTTATTTTTTAAATGTATTAAGTCTATATTATCAGAATTTTCTGATGTTCAGTTCAAAAACATAAAAGTTTTTGTAGACGCTCAAATTGTTCTTTCATGGTTATTATCTGGAAGAGCCAAAAATAAAAATGTTTTTGTAAACAACAGACTCAAGGAAATTTCCTTGATCAAAAAACAAGTAGAACAAGAGTTCAAAGTTTCTATTTCCTACGCTTATATCAATACTTCCGAAAATCCTGCAGATTTAATTACCAGAGGTGTTTCAACCTCTACTTTTCTTACTAAGTTGCCATTATGGCTTAAGGGTCCATCCTGGATACTTCAAAATCAGTCGCAGTGGCCGGTTAGTAAACTTAAATGTTTGTCGGAGGCCAATAAGGAAAGGACTTTACAATGTCATTTGTCTGTGAATGCTACACAATCATTGTTACCCTTAGAGGATTATTCCAGTATACATAAACTTTATAGGGTAACTTCTAATATCTTCAAGTTCATTAGTAGGAGTAAAGGGCTTGATGAAAATAGTGATAGAAGAGCCCAACTCTATTGGTTGAAGCAAATGCAGCTGCAATGTTTTTCAAAGGAAATCTCATTCCTAAAGAATCCTAAAAAGGATGAAATTCCATTAATAGTTAATCAACTCAATTTATTTATTGATGATAATGGCATTCTCAGGTCTAGAGGAAGAATAGCTAAAACTTTGCTGTATAATTATGATGTGATAAATCCAGTTCTTCTTGGCAAGAACCACCACCTCACTAAATTGATAATTAGAGATTTTCATGCTAGATGTCAGCATTTAGGTGTTCAAGCTACCATCAATTTTATCAGATCTCATGGTTTCTGGATTGCCAAGGCCAGACAAGCTGTGAAAAATGTTTTGTCTGAATGTATCATCTGCAAAAAATTTAATAGCATTCCCTTTAAATATCCCAAAATGACAAACCTTACGCACCATAGGGTGAATTTTGTGCGTCCGTATGAGCATACTGGTGTTGATTTCACTGGACACATCTTTGTAGAGGATGATAATAAAGAACTCAGAAAAATGTATTTATTAATTTACACATGCCTTAATATTAGGGCTATTCACATTGATGTTCTCCCAGATATGTCTGCTCAGTCATTCTTACTTTCGTTTCAACGGTTCACCAATATATATGGCATACCTTCCAGTTTGTATTCAGATAATGCCAGAACTTTCAAACAAGGAGGAGATATATTGTTAGAATCCATTGTCTTCAGACATGTTCTCTGAGCATATGCGCATGAACAATATCCAAACATTATAAGATTCCTCTGTACAGTAGTTGGGTAGGCTCAGTTTGGGAAAGAATGATACGAGTGGTTAAGGGATGTCTATATAAAACTATAGGTAAAGCAACCTTAACTTACTATCAATTGTTAACAACTATTTCAAATATTATTAATGTTGTTAACTCAAGACCTTTGACTTATAGGTCATCAGAAAATGAATTGGAAATCATTTCTCCAAACTCCTTTTTAAAGCCTTATGGCAACTCAAACCTTATATTCAATGAAGTTTCCTTACCTATATGGAAACAGCTTCCCCCTTCACAGCAAGACCTATCCATAACTCTAAGTACTCAAGGAAAAGTATTAGAAACCTTTAAGCAATTATGGTATGAGTCTTATTTATTAAATTTACGCCAAACAAGTAGAAATCTCTACCAGTCAGATTGGACCAACAGAATAAAGGTAGGAGACATTGTTTTGATTCAGACACCCAATAAGCCAAGACCCTTTTGGCTTTTGGGCAGAGTTTTGGATGTTATCGTTGGTCATGATAATAAGATTAGAAGTGTTTTGGTTAAAAGGGGAGATGGACAAACATGTCATCATTCAATCTGCCATTTGTACCCTTTAGAGCTGTCTATCACTCATTCTGTAACCAGTGGTGAAGCTGACGATCAAATCTGCCATGATTCATCTAATGCAGAGTTTGCAGACAGTCAAGAAAATGAGGCTTCAGATCTAAATGATCCCTCACCTTTAAATTCAGTTCAAAATAATGGTAATAGTGCTGTCCCAGATGTTCAGCCTTCAACTTCAGGTATAAATTTACCTTCTCAGCTTAAATCTCTCAAAACTCAACCTCAGACAATGTCAATCAGAGAAAGACCACTTAGACATGCTGCTGTCAAGTGTCATGAATTCCTTCACAGGAATTTAGCTTATTTGTAGTGTTTTATTAATTTTAGTAATTGCAATGATACTGCTCATTGCAACTCTTCAGTGGGAGGATATAAAAACTGTTTATATACTTTCACTAATTTATCTGTGTATATATTTTATCTTATTTATCTAGTGTATTATTTTACCTATATTTTAAGTTTCAATGATTGGAGTTTGAAAAGTCGGTGGTTTGTCTTTTGTATCGATATGTAGTATTTGTTGTTCAACCAACCACTGGCTAACACGCTCTCGCACTTTTTAAAATATCATGGCCAAGTCAACACGTTTTTAAAAATGTAAAAGTTTCGCTTGTTTATTACGTCTTCAAAATCAAGGTTTGAGGTATGAGTTATATATATTCTTTTTTTTCACATAACTTTCTATCTATCATTTTCATTGCCTTCTACTCAAATATATAACTCGTAACGTTCTTAATTATATGGGATTCGTATATGCAAAGAATACAAAGGCAACAAAACCTTTGAATAAATTCAAAGTAAGTCTTATCATATTTTTTAATTTTTAACTAATCACGACCCTTCTCTTTCAGGTCATTAAATAAAAGCTCAAACTCAGAGTTTTATATATATGAGATAATATAAGTTCCCAATTAATACATGAATATAAAATGAAAACAAAAATTCTCATTAACTTTGTCATTCAAAAAGAATATTTCCATCCTACTGGAATCCGAAGCAACATTATAGTATATAGCCACTTGCTACTCTCAAAAAATATAAATGAAATAATTTAAAAAAATGAAAAAAGAATAGTAAGAACTTTATAAACATCATATCATTCCCATTATTTGGAATGTTTTAATATTTGCTTTAAAGTAGACAAAACCAACTATAGTATATTCAAAATATCTCTCAACTTTTGGATGGCAACATTTATTTTGAAAGATGAAAGTTTTAATTTCATTTAATTTAACTTTTTTTTGCTCTTATCTAAGTAAGTAAAAATGCAAAAATAGATCTGAAAACCATTGTTTATCCCCTTGTGATTAAAGGGAATATTTTCAAGAGCCTCAAGTTTATTTAAAGTATTAAGCAAGGCCTATTATTTTTATTTTGAGTTTTTTTTTTCTTATTTGAATGTTTGAGAGTGGAATTTTTAGACTCTGAATCAAGAGTTAGAGCTTACATTCAGTTTAATAAATTTTACTTAAATTAATTTGACTTAAACTAATAAACTAATCAGTTCAGGTTTGTGAAAAAAGAAGTTGGGAATTTCAAACTCGGGAATTTGAATAGGAAGACCTATTAAAAAGACCATTGATTTTAAATTAACCTTAAAAGATAAATTTAGCATTTCACATTGAAAGACACATCTCCAAAATCTTTTGGAAACCACTAACTGAAAATTGCAGTTCACAACTCTTTTGCATTGGTGAGTAACATTTGTTTTTCTTATTTGTTTATATATTTACTTTAAATATAGGCTAAGATAATATATTGACAAATTGGAGTTTGAATCATTTATTTTAACTGGGCAGTCACAGAACTGTTTTTGTCTTTCAGGGGTTTCTGCATTACAGAGAATCATTGGCGTAACTTAAAAAAATTTCTGGGAGGTGGAGGGGGGGCATTTTTTGTTACTGTTTTTATAATATTTTTCTCTATCAGAGAATTTCAATTAGTCTGTTATAATTTTCTTATTAGCTTTATTTACATATATATATATATATATATATATATATATATATATATATATATATATATATATATATATATATATATATATATATATATATATATATATATATATATATATATATATATATATATATATATATATATATATATATATATATATATATATATATATATATATATATATATATATATATATATATATATATATATATATATATATATATATATATATATATATATATATATATATATATATATATATATATAGTGGGCCTTTTTGAGGGCCTTTTGATGGTGTGTGGAGGTTGAAATAAGAAGGAAGGCTGGGTTTTGTTCTTTTTTATTTACACAAAATAAAATGAATCTGACAATAGAGCACAACCAGTGTTTATAACAGGAACCCTGTCTAGCAACCTTGCTATTCTGACAACTAGAGGCTAGTGAGAATCCTCCGCAGGCTGGTGGTAACCAAGTAGAGAGCAACAAGCCCAAATGTGGTGTTTTGACTGTGAGGCTAAACTGCAGAGCACTGTCGGATAAGAATGACTGTCGATTCAGTTGCAAAAAATGTAGAACTGCATAAATAACATAGGCAAATAATCACTTGTACTTTACCGATGGAAATATGCAAAATAGACACTGTATGAGTAAAAAGTCTCAGGCCTACTCTATTGCACGTCCTTAATAGCGTCCCTTATAAAAACAAGCGGGAACGAAAAATTGGTTCTGATTCCACAGTATAAATTAATATAGTTAAGCGCGGAGAGCCCTGCTAGCTACAGAACCCCCCTCCAAAGGTGGCAGTGGTTAAAGTCGGAAGCGAAGAGGAGGACGAACAGTTCTGCCACTCTTTGTTCGACGTAGTATAGGAGGGCGAAGAGCAGGTCTACCAGTCGAAGAAGAGGGTGAAGAAGAACCAGAAGAACGCTGTGATGGAGGAGGTGCAGCAGGAGCTGGAGGTGAAGGAGGTGGTGGAGGCGAGTCAGTAGAAGAAGAAGGAGGAGTAGGAAGAGTAGGAGAGGAAGGGCGATCTGGCACATGTGGTGTTGGAGGAACGAAAGGCATAAGAAGAGGAGACTCTTCAAAATCGCCCGGAGGGTCCGGAGAAGATTCGAAAAAGGCAGGTTTAAGTCTATCGATGGAGAAGACTTCCTTCTGTCAAGGGAGCTGAAGAAGGAAGGTTTTCTCCCGACGACTTAAAACCTTATAAGGCCCCAAATA
>SEYY01000437.1:194658-204983 GCA_009176605.1 Armadillidium nasatum | reverse complement strand
AGGTCTCTTGTTCTTTTAGAAAAAGGGGCTACGGCATTAACAACAGTTATGGCGGTAATGGTCTGCTGCAATTTTACTTCTGCGACTCATGTATTTATCAGCAGCATTGGCCATTTTAAAAATTGATAGATCTCCTGTTAATACTTCCAGCATTGCTGCTGTGTCTTTAGGTAATACTTGTCAAAACATTTCCTTTGCAACCGTTTCATTATTTTGTATCATACTTTCAAATGCAGAATCCCCAAGCGACAGCCTTATTCGATTCAAATATTCTGAGGGTTTTTCACCAGGTTTCAATTTCTGTTGAAACAAGTCTGCAACTCTTTCCCGGGCCGAAGGAGCATATGTAGCTGGCAAAAAAATTTTCAACTCGTCGTAAGTATTTCCGGTTAAAGGTGGTTGAATTTGGGATATAATGGCAGATGGCAATAATGGTCCGATAAGTTGAGTTCTCTCAATAGGCTTATTCACAAAATAAAGCAGGAATAGCCATTCTACTTTGTTCAACCAATTCTCTATGACTCTCTTATCAAATCTTGGTAAATCTTGAGTACTAAGCATTTTCCTATTTTGAGGTGACGGACTTCTGGAAGATGAACTGTCACTGGAAGAACTCCTTTCTGAAGTTCGTTGAATTGGCCTTCCTGTGCCTCTGTTATTGGTTTCATTAGTATTTGTTTCATTATCAACTGCTACATGAGTTATAGAGATCCCAGAGGTCGAAGGATCAAATATGTTGTTATTGTTAGGCCTATTTTTATTATTTTTTCTTGAAGGCATCGTAGAATTGTTATATCGTCCTTACTATATATATATTTATCTATTTAGTTTTATTTATTTATTTCTAATTTTTGTTTTTTTTTTTTTTTTTTAAGTAGGTGAAATTATATAGCAGTTGCTCAGTTAATTGGTATGAATATAGGTATACACTCCTAGCCTATGATTGTACAGTCGTGAACAGAAGTTCGTTCCTATTAAGCTGGAAATAAATATTTATATAAAATGGAGATCATTTCATAAAAGCTCTATTTTGAATAAAAAGAGAATAAAAACATTGAGAGGGGCTTAATTGAACTGTGATTGGCTGAATCTGAGATGATCTCCATTTTATATAAATATTTATTTCCAGCTTAATAGGAACGAACTTCTGTTCACGACTGTACATGGTAGTCAATTAACTTCTACATAATATAATATATATATATATATATATATATATATATATATATATATATATATATATATATATATATATATATATATATATATATATATATATATATATATATATATATATTTTTTTTTTTTTTTTTTTTTTTTTTTTTTTTTTTTTTTTTAAAGTTATGTCAATGTTATTTAGATTATTAAATATCACTGTCCTTATAAATAACTTTTCATTTGATACCTGATAAACTTTAAAAAAAAAAAAATTTTAAGGGCGCTAGGCTAAAGTATCACCATGTACTTGTTATAGAATAGCTTAGCCTGCTTGTTTTCAGTGGTATTTTCATAAAATGTCTATTAATTTCTACACAAAAGAGCAAAATGCTGCATAAAGACCAGTTTACCAGGCTAGGCTAGAATTTCTATAAATTCATTATTTATTTATATATTTATTTATCTTTATTATTATTACTGTTTTCAAAATTTATTTAAATGTTATTTTATTTTATTAAATATAACAGTTTACTAATACACTGACACTATAAGTCACTTGTGTGATATTAATGATGAAAACTTAAGAAATTTTGGCGAATCCAAACTAAACTATTACCATTTATTGCGTGTCACAGGGTAGAGTAGCTTTTGTTTTTACTTATTTCCAATACTAGGCCTAAAGTAATATAAATTTTCTTAAAAGTACTATTAAATTTTTCAAAAAAAAAAAAATCAGTTTTAGCTCAATTTTATGGGAGAGCTAAATTCTGCATAATAACCAACTTAGAGGCTAGAGTAAGTTGGCCCTATTTCATTTCAGCTTTAAGCCTAAAATATTTTTAAAATTTCCATAAAATTTCTTTTAATGCTTCATAAACAGACAGTGTTATTATAAATTTTATTTCTGGTTTGTTTTATTTTTTTATTGTTTTATAATTTCTGCACACGAATTTGCGATCACGATGTAGGTCTAGGCCTTCATAACTAATTGTTATGTATCTGACTTTATTTATTTATTTTCTTATTCAAAAACTTCCCATTTATTTATTTATTCTTTTATATTCGTGTTCTGTATACTGTCACGTTACTGGGAATTCACCACTTGCAAAATTAAGGCTTCTGTGAATGATGAATGCTTTGCTCTTTATTGTAATCTAGCTTAGGGTATGCGCCGTCCTAGAGCTTAGAGTTCTATATAAAAAGTTATTTTCCTCCTACCTTGCTTTAGTATCGTTTCCTTATGAATAATATTGTGTATAGTTTGGTATTAAACAATATTCTTGCTTACGAATTTATTTTCTATTAGTATGTTCACAAAATTTACAAAGATCAATCAATTCTATTACAATTCAAAAGCGTGTTGTTTTACCGGCTTTTTGTTTCAGAATTTTTTTTACAATGACGCTAACAAAGATCGATACTATACTCGATATATCGCTTTTTAAGCGATATATCGGTAACCATCTCGATACATATCGATTATTAATAATTATTTACATATTAAAAAAAAAAAAAAAAAAAAAAAAAAAAAAAATAAAATAATATTAATATTATATATTATATATATATATATATATATATATATATATATATATATATATATATATATATATATATATATATATATATATATATATATATATATATATATATATATATATATATATAACAGTCATACGAAAACTTTATATAACTTTTATAATAGAAATTTTGGTTACTTAATACTTTATCATATTGTTCTCTTAGATTAGTCAATCAACTTTAAGGATAAAATCCAGAGGAATACAAAATCATAAGCCCTGAATCACCATTAAGGTATTGAGTTAATACTGTCAATAATGAATTACATAGATGTACCTGAAAAAAACAAAAAACTGATAATTGTAAGTGCAAATATATTTAAGCTTTCAATAGTTGATTCTTCAATCTATGAACAAGTTATCTATTAAAGAGATGCACTGTTCATTAATTGTGTTATACTCTTAAGAAGTCTTGTACCAGAAAAGTATTAATGCTTCCAAATTTTGTTCATTAAAAATATGATTACCAAAAAGAGGTTGGTAATAGCAATCATTAATGAAAAAGATTAACTATAAATTTGTTTCGTAAAATTAGAGAAAACGTTTACTTATAAAGTTGCTAGGATTTTGTCAATAATATTAAACGGATTATATTTAATCATAATTTACCTGAATTGTTTCATATTTAATAAAGTTTTCTACTTTCTGTTTTATTGTTCGCAGGATGAGAGGTCCTTTATCCTCTGCATAAGTAAAACAGAATGATATAATAGACACAAGCTAATAAAAAAAAGAACAAAATCTAGTCACTTAATCTGGAAAGCTCATAAAAATCTTTCAATCTTGGAAATGAATGGATAAATTTATCAAGATAATTATATTGAAGCCAATAAGACTTTTCATATATCTTTCAACTCAATTTAATTCTTCTGTCAGCATTTTTCTCCCTAAAAACTATTTCCTGACTGTATAGGAAATTTCTTTCTAAAACTTCTCACTAAATCGTCGATCTTTTCTATCACAAGCTTGCTTACTTCTCTTACTTTCTCTCTCCTATACAATGGTAAATCAAAGTAGTACAACAGCAGGTCTGACGAGCTTGTGCGCCAAAATGTCACATGTTTCCTCACACTAGGCAGGGGTCTTTCCTGTGGTACACTTGAAAAGGTAGAAAACGATACAGAGATGAGGTGATCAGAAGAACCCAGAGGAGGAAAGAGTTTGACAGCATAAGGAGAAGAATTTAAAGTTTAAAAAAAGTTCTAGAATGTTGGGTTCATCTCTAAGGAGATTAGGAATACAGGTCATTTTGGATTGAGAATTGGAAGGCACGTTCACTGGCTGTATCATGACAACTAGAAAAAAGCCATTGGTGGTCGTAAACAGTGGAATCACCTAATATGATGATTTCTGAGAGAGCAGATATGGTCTATTTTGAAGTTTATATAGGTAAAGAATTAGGATAGTCAGTAGAATTAAGATAAATAAACCTCCTCCTTTGGCTGAAAATTGAAGATATAGTAAGAGGAAACAGAAAAGTTTGTCATCAGAATGCTCAAGCACCTGAGTTTCAATCAAGAATAAGAGGCGAGGTCTAGAAGAGGAGAGGTGGTTTTCAAAAAAGTGGAAATTGGATTGAAAACTGCAAATGGTGCAGAAATTAATAAAGAAAAGAGAACATGCACTAGGGCAAGTCAGCTGCAAATCTTTGCGGGACCAACCCTTTATTGCCTATCAATAGTTTTGTTCAGCAATGTGAATTCAAAATAACTAGATTTTATGGTTTGCAGAAAATCTAAATATTATGGTCATTGAATATTTTCAATCGTTTTTCAATCTATATGAGTTCAGTAAAAATTGGTATCTCTATTGGTACTACGTAACAGATGATTTAAAATTACTAGGATTGATATTAGTTAAAATTTTGGTATCGCTCCACCCCAATATATATATATATATATATATATATTATATATATATATATATATATATATATATATATATATATATATATATATATATATATATATATATATATATATATATATATATATATATATATAAACTTGACAAACTTTTATTAAAATTGGTAACTCAAAAAACAAAATACTAACCATATTCTGTATTATTGTTTGTGAAAAGTTGTGGCAAAGGAAGATCAATTTCAAGAAATGGAATATGAGATGTAACTGGTATTCCCTGTTGAGCAGCAGCAACTAGCTTAAGAGCCAAAAAAAATTGCTTCTCTCCATACCATCCCTGAATGGCGCCTCCAGTAATATCTCCTATCTGAAAAAGTAAAGTTCAGAAAATACCTTATTAAGCACAAAATATAGTCTGATGAAAGCTAAAGCAGTATCGCATCAATCAAGCATCCGTGGGCATAATTAGTATGTACTGAAAAACATAAGCATAATAATAATAATAATAAATAAATTATGCAATATAAGGTTCTAACTAGTTTCTAACATGAAATTTCTAAAAAAAAATTAAATATATTTAATTTTTTTTTTTTTTTTTTTTTTTTTTTTTTAATAATTTTTTAATTTTATTAAATATATATATATATATATATATATATATATATATATATATATATATATATATATATATATATATATATATATATATATATATATATATATATATATATATATATATATTGTGAAAGTCCGTCGACTCTGCTGCTTCGAATGTGAAGATATTTCTTTACTTAATGTCAATCTTCTCCGATGTTAATTATGAATTAAGACGGCACATTCAACATGAAATTTTGTTGTGACATAAATTAAACAGTTCAATTCTCAAACGAATATAAAGTAACAAAGGATAAAGAAAGAGTCATATTATTTAAAGAAAAACAATATAATTAATATATAAAAAAAAAAAATAGTACTTAATAATAAAATATTTACAAGATAGTATCTGTATTTCTTCAATTATCAATGGTTGCGTCTATGACTAACTGTAGCCGAACTTTCAGTAAAGGTATCCTTTATACCTCTCCGTCTCTTTGGAAGAGTTATGCTGAGTTCAACAACTTATACTTGTCTGCAGCATCCATTATACATCCAAATTTAGAGGTGTTAATGTCCTGATAAATGATTAATCTGATTTTCTTAGTACAGCTGTCTTCTAAAATACATCCTGATTCTTAACTTGTCTTCTCGAAAACATAGATCAAATCTCTAAAGAAGAGTGGATCATTCTTCGCCTTTTGGCCAAAGAATATCTCTTATCTAACGATCAAGAGTTCCTATGATCTAGTCTTCTAAACTTTTGTAGAATGGATCATTCTTCACCTTATGGCCAAAGAATATCTCTTATCTAATGATCAAGAGTTCCATATATTCTTCTTTATTTTTATACAGGAGTATCTTCTTTGAAGTTCTTCTTTCTTGAGAGTCTTTTCCTTCAATGACCCTTTTTCTGTAATTTGGTTCCTCCTTTTATAGCCACGAATTCAGTATCGTACGTTCGTACGTTTGAATTATATGGGTCATTCCAAGTCACTTCAACACGACAAAAACCCTGACCCCTTTCAAATTGCATAAAAAGTGGCACACTAACAGATCTTGTTGAGAAAACATGAATGCCGTTTATTGCAGGTCTCTAGCTCATACGGTTAAGAAAATATGACCTTTGAAACTTTGGTCAAAAATGTAAATTTTCAGAGAGTAGTCCGAGGTCAAAATACAATATCTCGGCTTTTAGGGCACTTAGAAACATCGTGTAAAGACCATTTAAAAGATCTTGAATAGCGGTACAACATTTATTTAGATGATTTTGACCTCGGAGGTCAAATAAAAAATTTGACCTATTGGTGACCTTGACCTTGGAGAAAAAACTCATCTTCGATTTTTTTCAAACTCCTGAATTATTGTTATATATGTATATTTTAATTTTTTTAATGAATTATTTTTGGCTTTGGCTTGGTTTAGAAAATATAAGCAATTTAATAAGAACAAATATCACATTTATCACTTTTTTGCAATTTTTATCTCATTCAATGTATAGTTCCAACATTTCCATTTTTCTCTTTCTCTCTCTCATATATATATATATATATATATATATATATATATATATATATATATATATATATATATATATATATATATATATATATATATATATATATATATATATATATATATATTGTGAGAATGTGCCATTCTAATGTTCTTATTCTTTTCTTCCCAATAGTTATTGGTGAAGAAAGAAACTGATGATCGACCACGAAAATAAGAAGAGGGATTATTATTATTAACAGATAATTATTTTGCATTTTTGTAGCTTGTTTTTCTAATTTTTATTTTCTTCACTAGGTAACTATCTTTATAACTTAATTAAAATTTAACATAAAATTAACTCTTCTTTGAATATAAAAATAACTATCACAAATTAAGTTGAAAATAAAACTACAAGAATTAATACCTTTACGAACTCTCAACTATAAAGATTTAATTCAAGTATTGGAGCTAACCACTCTGGCCAATACGTGAGTTAATACAATTATTTGTCTTAAAAGTTTTAATTGATAAATTTATCAAAATATCTTATAAATTTTTCTGATTTTTAGTTTCAACTTTGGAGTTTATTTTCAACTCTGGACTACAGGAATCATCAGTCAACTTCCTAATTCTCCTTCTTTTATTGAATTGACGACGGTTGTCTTCTTAATTGACAGTCATTAAGAAACCAATATACCCGTCAGTTCTCTACAACCTAACACCCTTTTTCTGCATTGCTCTTCGTCAACAGACCTTTCTTTATTGTTCTGCTCGAACTCTGATAACAGCGTTGTTTCTTGTTCATATTCCTTAGCCATCTTTCAACAATTAAACGATTTTGTTTTTCTTGTTTTTCAATGACCTGTCTTTGAATTTTTATTAAATCTGCCAAAGCTGTTCCTTTTATTGATCCACACTGCCCTAGCAGAGGTCCTGAGGACTTCCGTTCGAGAAAAATATCAGATCACAATAGAAATTCAACTTCCCAATATCGTCCAGCTGAAGAGGACGACGCCACGTACAACAACGATCATCGCTGAAGAAGATCATCAACACACCAGTGGACTCAACATCAACAGTGAGTTTTACTACAACTATTAAATTTTGTTTTCTTCTGTTGGTAGTATAAAGTTGCGCGATATTGCAATAACATATATATATATATATATATATATATATATATATATATATATATATATATATATATATATATATATATATATATATATATATATATATATATATATATATATATATATATATTATTGTAAGGGGCTGGCTGCTGCCGAGTATATTTTTCTCATTTCAGATTGGAATATAGTCTTACCTGCTTGTTGCTTTGCTGTTATGCTGTTTGATTTTGACTGTGCTTGGGATCCACAATATTAATGTGCATGTGCCATGTCCTAGACTGGAGAGCGTGAAGGGAGATTGATGTTAATGTGTTTATTTGTTTAGATACGTTAATGTTATTCTTCTATGTTAAATTTATTTTTATTATTATTATTATTTATTGCATGCACTTGTGCTAATGAAAAGTCTTATGAGCTATTGTTCCCATTTCAGGCAATAATTAAAAACAGGTTATTCTTATTCAAACAGGTTGTTATTCTCAAGAAGGCATATTACCCTTTCAAGGGTAGGTTATATATTCTTTGTGTTTTTATTATTCAAACAGGTTGTTATTCTCAAGAAGGCATATTACCCTTTCAAGTGTAGGTTATATATTCTTTGTGTTTTTATTATTATTATTAATTCATAATATATTTTTAGATCATTTAAACTGAGGTAAGGCACTGGGGTAATTATTTATAATTCTCACAGGTGCCGGTTTAGGGCCTTATTGCCTAGTGCTAATCTGGAGTTATAATCTCTATACCTATCTGGTAGAAAATATAGATAAGAGACCTTAATGGTTTATGAGATTATCATATATTTTTTTTTTTTTAAATTTTAATATTTAATATTCACTTTGGGAGAAGAAAATATGTCAGTAGTGTGATAAATTTCACAGTAAAACGTTTTCCACTTTCAAATCTTTGGTTGTTTTAAACCATTACTCTTTTTTTCTTTATTTTGTGTATATAAAGAGGCTATCCTGTGTACTGTGAACTATAGATAATTTTATGTGAACACTGTAAGTGCAAGATCAATATATATATATATATATATATATATATATATATATATATATATATATATATATATATATATATATATATATATATATATATATATTATTATTATTATTTTTTTTCAGATGGATGCCAGTTCTGCAACCATATTAAATAGTGGAAGATGTTGTTTTGACCCTTTTAATGTACATAAAAAAAAAGATAAAGAAAAATCTTCTAAATGTGACAAAAAATTTGATTGAGAAACATCCTAATTTAAAGTTTGACGTATACCATAAATAATGTAGTAACTGTCGCAAAAAATTAACAAAGGATAAAAGTGAAGAGGGTTCTTCATCAAGTCAATCATTGCATTCCTCTCCTGAAGTGGAATCTGCCCAACATGAAGTTGATGATGATGGTGCTGAAATGGAATATGAAGTTAGTGAAATTAATAAATCATTGGTCTCGCTTGAAGAAACGCCAATTAAATTATCTAAACTATCAAGCAAACCCAGTTATGCCAAGAAAAAGCTATGTAAAGTAACAACAGCTTTTAAAAGGAAACTTGAACTAGCCACTGGGCAACCAATTACAGACAGTGACACTGATAATACAGAAATAGAAATTCTTCAACAGTTAAAAGAAAAATTCAATGAGGAATCTACAAGCAGAAGTGAAAAGCTTTCTATTTTAACTATCTTGCCAAAAAGCTGGCCAATAACAAGAATAATGAAAGAGTTTAATTGCTTCCAATTTCATGGCTAGGCAAGCAAAGAATTTGGCAAAAGAGAAAGTTTTAATTTTATTATCACTTTTTATTTTTACATTCTCAACACCGAATGTAAGATTAGGAAAAAGACTAGACAGTGAACACGTTTCCATTGTAATTGACTTCTATCATTCAGCAGATGTGTCCAGAGAAATGCCAGGAATGAAATAATATATATATATATATATATATATATATATATATATATATATATATATATATATATATATATATATATATATATATATATATATATATATATATATATATATATGGTATATACGTTTAATGTACTAAAAGGTTTTACAATAAAAGAAAGCTTCTTTCATCAAGTGTCCATCATTATATAACCTTACAATATATCGAAAAAATAAGAATCACTGTAATTTTAAAAAAAAGGTGAAAAAATGTGATATTTGTACTTATTAAATTGCTTATATTTTCTAAACCAAGCCAAAGCCAAAAATAATTCATTAAAAAAATTAAAATATACATATATAACAATAATTCAGCAAAGTTTGAAAAAATCAGAGATGAGGTTTTTTTTCAAGGTCAAGGTCAAGGTCGCCAATAGGTCAAATTTTTTATTTGACCTCCGAGGTCAAAATCACGGAAAAAATTGCCAAATTTGAGTTGAAGTGACTTGGAATGACCCTTATTCTGAATTGTCGTACAATGTTTTATTATATATAAATATATATAAACTCATTACAGTTCTACAAATAATAACAATTTAAATATAATCATC
>SEYY01000437.1:184658-192158 GCA_009176605.1 Armadillidium nasatum | reverse complement strand
ATACTGGGAATCGAACAATCGACCACTTAAATAGTATGCAAACGCATTACTAACTGAGCCAAGACAGTACAAAAGAGGAGTCACATCAGGAAGTCTCAGGAAATACTTATTAAACAGACTTCCGAACGTGCCCCTCCAGACTGCACTCTGAAGGAGGTCAAGGTTTTATCCCTCTTTCGCAGACCAATATATTATATCAAATCTTTTTAAATCTACTAGCTCTTGTGGATCAAAATATTTTGAATTTTCAAGTCTACTGGGAATCTAACCATTAACCTCTTGGATGGTAAGCAAGAGAGTTACTAACCGAGCCAAGACAGTACAGAAGAGGAAATATTTGATATAATATATTGGTCGGCAAAAGAGGGATAGAACCTTGACCTCGCTACCGTGTGTTAGTGTGCAGTCGGGAGGGACCCGTTTGGGACTCTGCTTGATAAGTACTTCTTGAGACTTCCCGATGCGGCTCCTCTTTTGTACTGTCTTGGGTAGGCTAGTGACGCACTTGCTTACTATCCAAGAGGTCGAAGGTTTAATTCCCAGTATAGTAGACTTGAAAATTCAAAATATTTTGATCCACGAGAGTTAGTGGATTTAAAAGAGATTTGATATATATATATATATATATATATATATATATATATATATATATATATATATATATATATATATATATATATATATATATATATATATATATATATATATATATATATATATATATATATATATATATATATATATATATATATATATATATATATATATATATATATATATATATATTATAAAAATTATAATTTCATATGGCTAAAAATGTTAAAATCATATAGCTAAAATTTCAGCACTGAATGTAAAATTGAAAGTTACTATTCTTTAAAAAGTTCAGTTCTCATTTTGAAGTCGTAATGACAAGTTCTCATTTCGATTCCGCAAAGGAAAGTTCACTTTTTGCTGTCATTAAGAAAGATTATCTTAAATAAATTTTCAATCAAGATTTAATCATATCGTTTGATATAAAATAAATTTGACTATTTAATCTGTCGATTATATATTGTTTCACTAGATTATTCGTGACATTACTGCAGTGGAGAATTTGTGAATAAAACTTCTGGACGAGGGGGATTGGTTCACTCTACTAATTCCTGTGTGAGGAAATAAATATTTCTCAAGAAAAGAAGAATCTTTTCTATTAAGATCTGCATGAGTAAGTTCTTCTATTGTGTTCTTTCGTTTAGAAGTTGTTCATAATCTCATTCTTAACTAAGATCTGTTTTTTTATATCGCATTTACAGAGATGCTCTTTTGAATACAAGTTAATCTTATGCAAATTTGGGAGAAACCAACCTTGACTCTTGGTTCGGATTATATCAAATTTATCTCCTGTTAATTCTGCAAAATATACCATCTTTGTTTTTATTAACTTTTCATTTCAAATCCTAAATTTAATAATATATATATACACTCTTGTGGACAAAGGCCAAAACTCTACCAAATTCCATTAGAGTTGGGGAAATACAGGAAACCTGGTCAAATTCCATAAGAGTTGGAGGAAGTCATATAGCCAGTTAATGGCAGACGCTCGCAACACGGCTTTTGAAAGTGTACAAATCAAAGGAAGTTGGGAAAATAGATAAAGGGAGTGTGTTCCTGATTTTACCAGTTGAATACATGTAAAATTGAGCATACTTGTTAGGTCTGTTGTTAGAAAGTTGGACAAAGGTGGAGACGACAAAGAAAGGTGGAGACTTTGTAGAAAAGCATGTAGATCGAGCCATTCTCAGTGGAGGAGTTATGCGACAATAGTTCAAAAGAACAGTGTTCGATGTAATAGAGAATGACAAAACAAATCAACTGGCAGAGAGAGACTAGTGAATTAATGAAAGCATAAGTTTAGACAAAAAGCTTAAAACTCAACCTTTTCAATTAAAGCTGTATGAGTGGACCATCCCAGATGTGTGATCATACTTCAAAAAAAGGGTTGAACAACACCAATATAAAGAACAGGAAACTCTGGTAGTGTGAAAAAATTATGAAGGCACCTCAGAACATCCAACCTCATGGAAGCTTGTTTAGAAAGAGAGGTAATATGTTCCTTCAAAGAAATATTACGAAAAAAGAAACAGAAAATTAAGGACAGATGAAAGCTTAAGTTGGGTGTTTTCGAAGATGTCACAATTCTGTGGAAAGTTGTGTCGAGTAGGGAGATGGAGGAACTAAATTTTTGAAACATTGTAGAGAACCTTATTTTCTCTGCCCCAGATTGAAATATGAGAAAGGTCAGAAGTCAGTTGCTCCAAAGTCACCATTGTTGCATCAATTAACTGCCATTGGGAGTGGCGTCTTTTAAATTTAAAGAATTAATGAAGGGTGGAGTCATGAGCATGGGAGTGATTAAGTAACTGCGAGAACCCCTTTAAAGAAAACTAGAATAAGAGTTGGCTTTAGCACAGACTCTTGAGGAGCACTACTAATAGATTTAAAGGAAGAACTGTGGCAGTCTACAACAGCTGCTATAGAATGACCAGAAAGAAAATCTGAGAGGATAAATTCCGAAAAACTGAAATTTAAAAATCAAAACTTTGTGCAACACTCTATCAGAGGCTTTCAATTTGTCTAGCGTGACACCGAAAGATTCACTAAAATGCCAAAGAGAGAAGGACTAAGAGTCAAAGAGAAGGGAAACAAAATCGCCAGTAGAACTTATTTTACGTAAGTCATACTGGCAATCAGAGATAAGATTAGAAAATTTGAGATCTTTCCAACTCTTAACAAGAAACTTTAGAAAGAACGGAGATGGAAGAAATGGGATGGTAGCTGAAGGGTCGGAGAGGTCCCCTTTTTTGGCACATGCTGTATGAGAGCACGTTTCCAGAAAGAAGTGAAGGTTGAAGTGGAAAGACAGAGACAAAATAGATTACCAATGCAGGATGCAAGCTAAAAAGCAAAAAATTCGAGAACCACAGGAAGGATATCGTCAGTATCGTATGTCTTCTTAGTGTAAAGGTAAGAGAAAGCAGAAATGAAATTCTTTAGAAAATATTACAATTTTAGACATAAGGATGAAAGAGGGGGTATAACTCCAAAATCATCAAAAGTTGAATTATGGCAAAAGTCTGAGCAAATAGTTCAGTTTTTGAAGAAGATAAAACGGCAATTGTGCTGAAAGAAAATACTACTGGAGGGAAAGAGGAAGAAACAAAGTTTGTGCTGACATTTTTTGCAAACTGCCTGGAAGAGAGAAGAGGAGCAAGAAAAATTATTGGATTTTGTATTGAGAAATGAGATTTTGGTGTTACAAACAAGAACAGATTTTGCATGATTTTTGGATGAAAAATAAATTACACGATTTTTTGAAGCTTGAAAACAGTAATTTCTGAAGGCAGCATACCTGCAGCAAATAGCACAAGAATAGGCAAAGTTAAATCAAGGTTTAGTAGAAAGGAAAGATTGTAGAATGTGGTCTCCATGCCACAGAGAATCACCTCAGTAATGCGCTCTGCACACTCAGAGGGACCCCTCCCATGAAAATAGTAATCATTACACAGGAAATCAAAGAAGTACAAAAAAAGTCAGTTCAGGTTGGGCACCGGTGAGAGGGAGCAAGGTGGAGTAAAGTGTTGTGCCCATAGTGAGCTCATCTACCCTCCCTCATCCTGTATATATATATATATATATATATATATATATATATATATATATATATATATATATATATATATATATATATATATATATATATATATATATATATATATATATATATAGTCAAATTCATATAATTATTTTTTGTTTATTTAGTCTTTATGTGAAGTAATGTGATGTGATACTAAATATGTTTCTAAATTACAGAATATTGAGATTTATAATCCTAAACATTGTAGTGTATTTCTGAAATAGTAAAAATCACAAACCGAAGTGGATAAATTCATAGAAAAACGGAAAAGATACATTCTTAGACAAAAACGAAAAATCATATAATGTGTAAGTGTAACTTTGCACAATAGTTTTCTGGATAAGTTAGTAAGTTTATTGAAAAACAGTTAACTAAAAAAAAAAGAAAAGAAAATGAATTAAAGAATAAACTATATTATGAAATTTGACATAATGTTAATTTTTATCATTTTTATTACCAGAGAAAACTAGTTTATTCATCTCCTGTAGATCGGAAAATAATAATCCTAGAAAAATTCACCTTTTCTAAGGTAAATAAGTGATGTGCTGTGATAGATGTTATTAAACATACTGAATATAAAATGTAAATATATAATATTAGTACTGTAAGTAATTTTAAGTGCAATAATTGAATTAAATGTATTTAATTAGGTTTCAATTTTGTGTTTTGAATCCAATTTTCATTCAGAGCAGGTGTTTCTATTCGAATTGGACTGAAGGTGTTCATGAGGAGTGAGGACCTCAAATCTGAAATATAAAGAAATGACTGTTCAATAAGAAAATCAAAAGCTGTCAACGAAGTAGTTGAGTAATTCAACTAAGTTCCATCTCAAATATGTTAAGAAAAATATCAAGTATGTTAAAGTAGTCGAATGTAGTCTGTACTAACCTTTTCCATTTCTTCTCCTTTCCCTTTGTTTCCACGATTTTGTGAGTTTTGGTAGGTTAAAGTTTTACCTACAGTTAATAACTGGAGTGAGGTTAGGTCTTGTTGACCATTCTAGATTAAAAAGAAAACATTATCCTAGATTTCTAAATTGACATTCCCAATTTATAATCGACATTCATATATTTCTAAATATAAGGAAAAGTTACTATTACTCATAAATAGTAAACCGTCATTAATATTAATTTTGCAAAAAGAAAATTTTTAATTATATAATTCATAATTATAATTAAATTTAATAAAAGAAAATCAAATTGTCAATCTTAATTTCCCTGTGTAATAGTTATAAAAAGTTGTATGATTGTTGAGTGAATATGAATATTCACAGGGGTATAATAAGAAGCAGATGATTCTGTCCACTCAAAAGGAGGTCCTTCATCATTCTATATTGATCTCTCAGCATTAGATCGTATTAATTCTGATAGAAGAACGCAAATCCATGAATAATCAAGAACTAGTTCCGTCAATTTTAAGATTAACACAGGTTAGATTCTCTATAACTTGTTTATGTAGAAGGAGTGTATGTTTGGATCTTTGGGATGGTGCCAATAGGGTAAACTGCACAGATTTTTATACTTGCCCTACACACTTTTCTATTTTATTATCTCGGCACATTCAAGCTTGTTTGAAGCGTTCTCCCCTACATAGACATAAAAATAAATAAATTGGCGCCCGAACAGGGACCAATATATGTGACTAATTGTGAATGGTTGGGAGTGATTGTCATAGATCCCGGAATAATTGGCAATAATTATGAGCAACAGTGCTTAACTGAAACGTGTAGACCGAAACAAGTTCGTTGAGTTTGGCTCTCTTTCTATTGAACTAAATAGGAAGGAGGTTCACTTTTCTTTTATTTTTCCTGTTTGTTAGAATTGTAGAGTCAATCTAACAAATTTTGCAATATAATATTTTGACTTACATTTTTACCTAATCACATGTACTGGTATTCTCTTTATAATGCTAGTATATGTACTGTACAACGACTAATAAACTTTTCAGGTGATAAGCCTTTTACAAAAAATCCTTCCCTTATATATATATTAATATATAAGTGAGGGTAGAAGAAGATACAAATCCTACCTTTACATATAATCATATGTGTAAGTAGTGGAGATAACCTTAATTGATTTTTGTCTTTCAGAAACAACATTAAAAAAAAAAATGTCATTGCCTGACATGGACTTAGAGGATTATTTAGCCACAGTCAAAAATGTACATAAGACTGAGTCTGATCAGGTGTTAAATGAAATGAGTAGGAGTGATGTTGCAAAAGGTGTAATCTCGGCAGACGCAGTACAAGGAATTATGGACAATCTTGTGACCAAAATGGATGATCTAAATTAGCAATTGACTGAAGTCCGGGGAGAGGCTCTGGGAGAAGATTCAGCCAAGATATATCCAAGGATGAAAACATAGAGTCCCTTACAGTCAGAAGTGCTCAATTATCAAATGTAACTTGTACAACCAGCTTAGTGTTGCCTTTCAAGAGTAGTAATGGACAGCTGATTGCAAGCTCGGAAACTGCTTCAGATTTTATAGCCTGAATGACAACAAAAAATAACACTACGAGAACCACTTTCTCAAATGTAATTTATACACAGACTCCTACTATTACAATGAATACAGAATTTGGCAAAACCATATATTCCTATTAATACTGTTCCAGTTCACAGACCTAGATCAGATATATTTACAAGTCAGTTTGATATAATGTCATTGCTTACATAGACTGTATCACTGTTAACCAATTTAGTTAATAATGTTAAAAAACCAAATCCTAGAACCAAAAGTCAATAATTATGAGCAAGAACAGAGTTATTCTGAATTTTTGGCCTACTTTGAACAATATTGTGCTAAAAGATATCCCCAAAGTCCAGATCAGTGGCTTAGACTTTCAGAAAAATATTTGACAGGAAAATTTCTTCGATTATACAATGTAATCACTAAGACAGTCACAGATTACACTTCATTAAAGAATATTTTACTGAAATGGTACACACAAGAAGAGAAGAAACAAAATGAAAATCAATTGAGAAAATATCATTCAGCTAAAAGACAGTCCGGGGAGGACATAAATCTATTTGCATTACAGCTAGAACAGCTAGCATGTCAAGCATTCCCTGGCGTGAACATGCATGAACATGAATCCTTAAGAACAGCATTTATACTGAGCTTATCACTGACAATACAACATAAGCTGAGAGAATTCATAATACAGAATGAAATGATAACACAAACAAAGGTGTCATGGGAAAAATTAGTAATGTTAGCAGATTCATTTGACCGAGAATTCAGATCTGAAAAAAAAACTTCCATCAAGAACAGGATTCTTATGAAATGGGGATGAATGAAGTACATGGAGTGAATGAACCTCAGAGCTCTGAGATTGAGGTCATTCAAATAGATTCAGTAACACCACAGGCTACATGGAGTGAAGTCCTTAAGAGAGGATCAATATCAAACCCAATAGGGTTACCTATACTGATAAATCACAAAATAATAGACGAAACCTGAATTCACCAAAGATAAATTCTATTCCACTCAATAGAAATAACAATTTTCAACCAACGAAAAATTGTTGCTATTGTGGAAAAATTGGACACATTTATAAAGAATGTTATAAAGCTTTAGGAATTTGCAGCTATTGCAAAACCAAAGATCATATCAGAAAGGCCTGCTAGCACTATAACAACGGCAATAACAATTTAACACTAAGGTGTGAACACTCTACATTAACATGTCCATTCTGTAAAGGAAGTCACCTTGGCATGGATTGTACTTCCTGGAGCCGGAATGAAGGGAGTACACCCAGAAACCAAAATACTGATATGGATCAAAATCAGAATCATAGTCTGAATCAGGCAAGTCCTAATAAA
>SEYY01000437.1:147158-179658 GCA_009176605.1 Armadillidium nasatum | reverse complement strand
ACTCAGTTTCTCTATTGGAAATTCTACCGTCAATAGTCACTTTAAATTCCTCACCAGACTCTCTGAAACCCCAAAGACCAAACAAACGATCAACCTCAAAAGGATCATCGTTGTTGCATCTTCCATTGAATGACTTTAGCGAAGTTGAAGCTCCAGATACCTCCAATTTTGATACCGTAACAGTTACGTTAAAATTACCCTCTAATATAAAACCGACTGAACCATCTCCAGACAATTTTACTACGATAACTTCTAATTCTAACTATTACTTCTAAAAATTTTCCAACTTTCCAAATTCTATTGTTCACCTTCAGACATTACAAATACCCCCTAAAGATACTTTAATAGTAGGTGTCCTTATAAAGGATTGTAATCAAGATAAACTCACGGCTCTCGTTGACATTGGTGCCGCTGGGAGTCTCACAACCTCCAGAACCTATAACTTATTGAATCCACAATACTATCCATTATTTTCTACCACATATAGTGGTGTACAAGGAATTGGAGGAACAGTATTTCCCATCTATGGTACTGTTACCTCCAAGTTCAAGTCTCCAGAACATATATAACCAAACTACATACGTTTATAGTGGTAGATGATCAAGTCACCAACTATGATTTAATCATCAGGTATGATTTTTTGAGTCATGAACAGCTGTTGCCTGATTTATCAACTAAATAACTAGTAAAACGAAACAATCATCATCTTACAATCATAGCAGAAGACATACGTACTTTACAGTCTCGAGAAAGTATCGCGAAGATAGATAAAGATATTTCCTTGCCACCAAACACATGTACTACCATCTCCATCTCTATTGAAAATCTAATTTTTGACCACAACACACCTCTTCTATTTACTCCAAATGACTAATAAATTTTTAATGGATCACACTGTTCTAATTTATTCTCCAAATCATGTTATACATGTATATTGCTTTAATTTTACTGATAATATGATACATCTTAAAAGGGGGTATTCACCATGCACTCTCTCTATTCTCTCACTAGATACCTCTTTTTCATCCATTAATGTAGTAGAATTGTCCCCAAAACCACAAACTACTTACCCTGAATGGACACCAGAGTTCTTCAACGAAGCACTTGACCTAGATTCCACCACTCTAACCCCTACAGAAAAAGACCAACTTAACCAACTATTAATGAAATACCCTACCACTCCAAGTTTGGGCGACGACAATGTAGGATGTACCACTGTTCCCAAACATGCAATAGATACTCTTGTAGACGATCCAGTATGTTGTCCAGTGAGACGCCTCCAAGGCCCTATTCTCTATGAAGTTGAAAAAGTTTGTCAACAACTGGAGGCCGATGGAATAATCCGCAAATCATACTCTCCATATTCTGCACCTGTAGTTCCAGTACGAACACCCGATGGAGCAATGCGTTTATGCAGAGATTACAGACACTCAATGAAGTTACCAAAGGAGATTTCTTTCCAATACCGAACCTAACCGATACCTTATTTAGTTTGAAAGGCATGAAATATTTCTCTACCATAGACCTTATTAAAGGTTATTACCAAATCAAAATGGAAGAGGAAAGTATCGAAAAGACTGCCTTCTCCACACCTCTAGGTCATTGGGAATTCATGAGAATGCCTTTCAGTGTTAAAAATGGACCCGCAACTTTCCAATGAGCAATGCGGTTGGCTTTATGCCATATACCATGGCAAGAGGTCATGATTTATTTAGACGATGTCCTCATCATAAGCCAGACCTTTGAAAAACATCTTACCATTCTTGAAGAAGTCCTAATAGCATTTATCAATGCTAGTTTCAAATTAAAACCTGCCAAAACCCACCTCTTGATAAACGAAGTTAAATTTCTAGGACATCAAATTTCATATCAGGGCATGACACCACTAGCAAAAAACATCAAGGGAGTAAAAGACTTCCCAATACCAAAAACTGTTGGACAAGTTAGACAGTTTATGGGACTAATAAATTTTTATCGACGTCACATACCCCATTGTTCCAAAATAGCAAAACCTCTTTTCGACTAATTAAAACTAAGAACTTCCAATGGACCGATCAATCTCAACAAACCTTTGAATGTCTTAAAGAAAAACTTACCACTCCACCACTATTCTTACCCAGACCGAACCCCAAAAGCAAATCCTGTCTTTCTTCATACTGACGCCTCTGCAATTGGTGCAGGTGCATGCTTGAGCCAGATCCAAGAAGATGTGGATAAACCTATAGCCTATATCTCTATAGTATTCTCAAAAGCACAATGAGGATATAACACTACCGAACGAAAAGTAACGGCCATCAGGTGGGCAATAAGATCTCTTAAACCATTCCTATACAGGATTCGGGTGGTCATTTTCACCGACCACAAACCTCTTTTTTTTTCTCCATAACATGCCCCTAGAAAATCAAAGAGTTGCTAGAACCCTAGAAGAATTATATGATATAGATTATGAGCTCAGTTATATACCCAGAAAGGAAAATATTGTTGTTGATAATCTTTCTCGCATTCCATATGAGTTACAAATTAAAAACAGTAGATACTTATTTACCAGAAATACCTGAAGGCTTTATGATAATCACGATTCCAGGAGGAGGTGATTCGCTTTTACAATGTTTTTCACAATTTCTACATGGAAAATTAGATTTCCACTTATTAATTCGACAGGAAGTTGTACAAGAGCTGTTGGATAATCGAGAAAAATACCACTTACCTACAGGACGTGAAGCGAAATAAACACTAAAACAATTACAATTAATTAAATATCCTGGACAATTTCCATTCACCCATAGCATCAAAGCTTTCTCAAATATTTACCTTGTCCGTGTATTAGTATATTATAGTAAAGACCATCCTTTGCATCTTGGAAATCCCAATCATAAAGATGTTTGTTGTTTATTTTGCTTGGGGGGTATTTATTATAATTTGCTGACACCTAATAAATCAAAATTACCCCAAACTGCTATTGATGCTTTATCTAGTCTTCCAATTATTCCAGCGCCAGTAGTAGTACATCATTTATTAATTCCCGAAGATTTTGAAAATTTAGATACTGATACCTTTGTAGATATTTCTATCGCTCCACCACTAGTTGTTGTTGATGAAGAGGAGAATAGCATTACAGTCCCAATAGAAACTCTCCAAATTCAAAATTTCTCTCTTCTAGTAAATACCCAAGATTCAGTAGAAGTCACTATGACCCATATTATGGAATGCCAATTAAACGATCCTCTTCTTAAACGGCTGAAAACCACCATTATCAAACATCAACCCTTTGTGGGACCACTAAAAATTTCATCTATGCTCGAAATTCTATTTCCATATATAATGATTATTTAATCCACAGAAACAGAAAAGATCATTACCATTATTGTCTCATTTACTTTTGCAGTACAAGTTGCTATTATAAACCATTATGAATTTGCTCATATAGGCCAAAATAAGTTATATGCACTCTTAGATTGGATCATCTGACATCCAAAATTGAGGATGATTTGCAATGACATTTCAATGTCTTGCCACCATTGTCAATTAGGAAAAGTTTCTAATATTTATCATGCGCCTCCAAAGTTAAAAATTAACACTAGGTTTCCATTTGAATTAGTAGCTGTAGATTTATTGCAATTACCAAAGTCATCTAAAGGAAATAGCTATGTTTTTGTTTTAATAGATCACTTATAGTAAATGGATAGCCACAGTACCTCTTAGATCAAAACATACTTCCTTAGTAACAGCTGCTCTGAGAAATATTTTACCGCACTTACCATCAATACCTTCTAGATTATTATCTGACAATGCATGTGAATTTAGAGGTCCCGAGTTCGAAGAACTCTTAATACTGCATAATATTAAACATATTTATACAACTCCTTATAATCCATCATCTAATGGAATAACAGAAAGTGTTAATCGAACCTTAATCCAATATCTCCGTGGTACATTAAGTGATCCCTCAAAATGAAACATTCAATTATCTTCAGTAGCCCTAATTTATAATAATACCATACATTCAGAAACTAAACGTTCTCCAGCTGAAATATTTTCCGAAGCTCATGATACTCGTTCAAACCTCCCTTGGACCCGAGTTAATGCTTATTGGGACGAAACATACTAACTATAAATCCTTTTCAGTTGGCCAAGAAGTGACTCTTAAACTACAATTGCCTGGAGATCGCACTGGTAATAAATTTAAAGACCGTTATCAGGGACCCTTAACTGTAATTAAAATTAATAAGGTAACGTACATAGTACAATCAAATGAGACCCAACGGTTATACAAAGTTCATAAACAAAGAAATGGTGACCACCAACTTACCTTGAGAACCATCCTCTATTCCAACAATTCTTAACAAAAGCTAATCCAATTGACGATAATCCATCTGACCATATATTAACTCCACCTTTAATCTTACCTAAAAATGTAGAAGAATATGTGGAAGACACTACAATTAGTCCTTCTCTGGATGAGACTATAGATTCTGATAATGATTTCATTGGATTTGGTAATAATGACCAGATAAATTCTCTATCCCAACAACTTTTAACCCAATTGCATAACAGCTTACAAATCATTGATAATTTAAATACTTCTCCAATTACTTACTTGCAACAATCAATAATATCACCGAATTCTGCTCATAAATCATTTTCTTTTCATCTAAATGAATTATTTGCTTCTCTTTCCACTAACTTTTCTCCTGTTCCTAATTCACTTTCTTCTATCAATTCTCCTACTACTTCTGTTAATTTCAGTTTTGTTGATCTGAACACCCAATTAATTTTATCCCCTGTCTCACTACAACAACCTTCTATCATTTCATATACTCCTCTTACTATTACTAATCAATTAAATACGTTAGATTTACAACCTTCTAGAAGATGTTTTCGAAGATTATCTTCTGATAATATAGTATTCAATTTAGAAAAATCTCAGATGTCCATTCTCAATAATGTATCTGTTACTACCGATAACAAATTTCCAACATTGGTTATTTCATCAACAACTTCATCCTTGGATGATTCTTTTTTTCAAAAACACTCTACAGAGATAACCAAATCTTTGCCAATCACACCAGTATCCCCTACAACTGAAACTGATATTTGTGTCATACTAGATTTTCTAAAGACTTTTGATGAACAAGGAACATTTACCCACAGTACACCAACACCATTAACCCCTAAGAGAAAGTTGGTTTATTGGGCACCTTCCATTGAGATTGAAGGTGTTACAACTCCAATTTCCACTACCAACTCTGTTGGACAACCATCATCAAACACCAATAAAATAATTGACACAATAGCTCAACGTACAAGACAAAAGAAGCCCTATATTTTGCCTAAACAACCTTGGGTTCAAGATACTACTTTGGAGAAACGATGACCAAAAATTCCTGTCAGTAAATTCAAATGATCACCCATACCCTTGCATTTCCCTTCTGCTACAACTACAACTATAGCAATTATTACAGTTCAATCTTCTATATCTCATAAACATTTAAAGAAATTTTTTTGTGGGTGCTAAGAAATTATATTATTTTAAAACAACAACTCTAAAGATAAAAATAACTCATTTTTACTTTTCAGATATTACTAATCGGACACTCATGGATCTCTTATTTGGAAGAACAATATGACCAAATTCAACATAATCCAAAGAATCATGAAATGAAATTTAAACATATTAATTTACCAAAATTTGAAGATCTCCCAATTTGTTTGGAAAGAGAGCTCAGACCTGATACTACTCATATACTGGTTTTCTCCATATTCCGACAAGCCTATTACCAACTCTCAGTTTTACAAGTAAACCAAGAGCCAATAAAACTACCAGGGAGTATTCAGTCCTTTTTCCAGATACCAGCTATCTGTTCCCACTATCATCCGGATGTTGCTCCAAATTAAGAATATTTGTCCTGCTGCTAAATTATATCTTATTATTAATTCTTTTCCAGATCTTCCTTACTATAATATCTACTGTAATATTGAATTCGCTCCTACTGAAGTCAAAACTTGGTATTTCACACTTTCCCGATCCTCAGTTAAACATCTTAATGAGGACACTCATGTTTATAAGAAACTAATGAGGTTGCATTCATCAGCTTTAAAATGATCTGGAAAGCATACAGTAGCTCTTTCTGAGGTGGTTGATGTCTCATGAGTAGATCTACCAAATGAAATTACGAGTATCTAGTTGCTCCTAAAAATATTTACTCCTTAGGACATAATGGAACCATTGATCGACGGAATCCATCCAGCATCCTATTTTATTGATATGTTTTGGAGATTAATACATAATTATGATATTTTTGAAGAGTGAAATCCATCGAGTTATCTTCTGAAACCTTTACTGACAACTGTAATCGTACAACCGTGACTACAACTGACGAGACACCATGACCTACATTAGTACCCCGCGAGAAGTTCTCCAGAGATCACAGAAGAGACAAACCCAACGTTCCTTTGTTTTTCACCCTGATTCCTTCCACACTTCTCCTCCCTCTTTGTCAGGATCAGAGGAGAATTTGCCCAGTACTTCATCTGGGACTACAGACTTTAATAGGCACATAAGTGCACCTTCTACTCGGTTTCCTAAAAAACAGTCTATTTCTCCTTCTCTTGTTACTAGTTCAAAGAAATTTCAAACATCCATTCCTTTACCCTGTCCTACACAACGTATGTCACTCAAGCAAATAGACCTGATTCAAAGACAATTCAACATCTTCACAGCGTACATGATGGGCGTAACCCATTTAAATACCCCTAATGTCAGTAGGATAGAATTTGATGCCATGGTCAAATATTTAACTAGAGATTTTTCTTTATATTAAATTATATTGTTCCTAATCTAGTCCGTCCTTTTCCTGTCAAGTTATGACGAGTGAGGGGGTATGTAAAGGTTTTTCTTTATGCTGATGTGTGTATAGTTTTTTTTTGTATATATATATGCATGCATATGTATATTTTTATGTGTATTGGTTGACATATATCATAGAATATTTCTTTCTCCAATTACAGATATTATTAAAATAAGTTAAAATTTAGTAAACCAAAATCTCTCAAACATTTAACAAACTCTTGAGTTTATCAATAAAAAAAATACATTGGTAACTGACTACTCCATTTTTATTTAAAAGGAAGCCATCCTTGATTTTTTAACCTTTTTGCAAAGGCTGTACCTACCAGGAGAATAACCTCAACTGTATTTGAGGTGAGTTAGGTCTTTGTTATTGATTGATAGTATAATCTATTATATGTTCTCACCCTTAAGTAACTACAAATATATTTTTTAATAGGTCCGTGATTCGGGTGCCAGATATATTGTTCTGGTAGATCCGTGATTCGGGTGCCAGATATATTAATCTGGTAGATCCGTGATTCGGGTGCCAGATATATTGTTCTGGTAGATCCGTGATTCGGGTGCCAGATATATTATTTTGGTAGATCCATAGTTCAGAAGCCAAATATATTGTTTTGGTAAATCAGTGGTTGGGAAGCAAACATATTATCATAATTGTACAAAGGGTTGAAGGACAATTAAACAATCCAATTATTTTCATTACTCCAAAGGACACCTCTAAGACTTATATTTTTTATAATTATGAAGGTCAGAACCATACTTAACAAGGTTTAATAAGTACTTTTAATACTTTATTAAGACGAAGAAATATCTAGTTTTCTAATAATTTTAATATTATATATTACATCTAAATTGAAGTTTTTTTGTGTGTGTGTTGTGTGAGTTGTATATTATAAGAATGCTTGCACATTGAATGAGTTGGTCATTTGTGTGCTAATGATAATGGGCTTATATAAATTCTATATAACATACTAAAAATACATAATTACTTATTTATATAAAAAAAAAACAATAATGTTTGTAATAAGAAATAAAATACTATTACTTTAAAAAATGTTACATTTTTTCTGTTTATTTAACTTTACCCGCATGTAAACGTCTTGTGTTCAATGAGGAGTTTTCAATTTCTAAAGGTAATTATTTGTTTACCTCTATCACAGTCGCTTGCATGTGTGGATGCTTTATATAGTCACTAATTCTATTTCCTATTTTTCCTTCCATATATATGGCCTGTTGCATGAGAACTTAAGAAATTGCTTGTATATAATTTGGGTGTTCAGTTGGACGAAGAATTACATATTACTCTTTCATTGGATAGATATGCTGGTAAGTTACATATAGTATTTATATATCTTTTCTTTTATTTTAATCTTTCATTAGCAGAGTTTAAGAGGGGTAAGAAAGTCACTGAGACTTTACTACGGTTATGGAATATCTATCCCAGAGTTACATGGTCTACTAAATTGATCATATAAGATCCAAAAACTCATCAATTGTCGATTTAATTAATATATATTTTTATACTATATATATATATATATATATATATATATATATATATATATATATATATATATATATATATATATATATATATATATATATATTAGTTTTTAGTTTTTTATTATAATTATTATTTTTATTTATTTCAATGGCAAAAAACTTTGAAATTTTTTTCAGTTTGTAGTTATGTGGGCAATAAATTTTTGAAAACATTTCCATTTTAATTTAGCAAAAGGAGTCAAAAATAGCTATCCTGTATAAAATTACGTAGAAAAATATGACTGTATATTTTAATAAATTAAAAAATTTTATTTCTCATTCCTAAGAATTTTACTTTTACTTGATATCCAGTTCAGCCCCAATAATTTGCTAATTTCAGAAGAAAAATCTAATACTGTAAACAATATAATCTCTATTAATTTAGTTAGGGTACATTCTAAAAGCTCTAATTTACAAATACATAGTACACTTTTATACAATTCTTTGGTATGTGTAGATACTCTTAAACAGAAACCACACACTGATAGGGTTTTGAAAAGTTTATACAGAGTAGCTGTTAATATTAATACTTACCTAGTTATACATACATAATACATATATATATAGTTTGAGAGACTATATCTCGCTTCAAACAAATAGCTTTTAATAAAGCACTAAATAAGTTATAGCCCTGTCCTTCCTCTAAACAATATTCAAAAATGAAAAAAAAAAGGTAGCATTTTTTTTTAAATAATTTTTTTTCTCCAGAAGGGTATGATTTTTGCAAATGCTTTTTCAAGTGCTTATAACTTTTTTTCTAGACGTGATATCAAAAATCTGTTTCCACTAATCCAAGAAATTGGGGCTAAATTCAGTTAAATTTTCAGCTCATATGGACCAGTGGTTTGACCCCACTATTCATTTTTTTCAACTTTGGGTCCAAATAATTCTCAAACCGTTATAGACTCAGAAAAATGCTCAAAAGCAACTTAGAACTTCTGGAGAAAATGCATGTACCCTGAAAATTTCAGCTCAATCAGTCAAATAATAAAAAAAAATTTCAAACAAAATATAAGAAAATTAAGATTTTTTTCTTGTTTTTTCAATATTTTCTTTTTGTTTTCTGTTTCTTTTGACCGCTCCTTTTCTGCTAGTAAATGCTCATCTTTGTGTTTTGATTTTAGATGCCCCCATAAAGATTTGGTTGAAAATTTTTTACTTGGGGCACCCAGAGGTCCTCTTCTAATTTCCTGACTGCAGATGTTACATTTAGCTATTTCGAGCCTATCCTGAAACATTGCAAAGAACTACCAATTGCTGAAGCTGATCTTTTAGAAATACTGACTGAAAATATAAACAAAATAATAATTTTGAAATAATGTAGTTAAATGATACAAGTTTGATACGTAGCTATAAAATAACAATATGTATAAATACAGGTTATATTGATAATTTTAAATCTTGCCTTTTTTCAAACTTTACCTTAAGGTCTTACCTAGGTAAACCTGTTTAATCACTAATGTGAATCAGGAAAAAAAAATTCCAAATTTTTTTGTAGTTTTTTAAACTTTTATTATACAAAATCTGTAAATTTCTGAACTTTTTCGGAGAAAATGCATATAATCATTAATTTAAGTGAATGCTGGCTGTTCTACTCCTTCCTTCCTTATAATTAAATAAACCTCAATTAAATTTATATCTAATTTTTTTAAGCGAATATTTCAGTGCTTTTGACTTCATTACAAATTTTAGGTAACCCCGGCTAGAACTCCGGATCTGGCAAAATTCCGGCCCCGTTTGGTCATTAGCTCCAATATTGCTAAACCTTCCATGTTGAAAATTATCATGATTATCATATTGCTAAGCCAGACATATTCAATGCATCAGAATCTGAATGTGAAGGAAATGACTTTTTAGGTTTTAAGTTAATCACCATTATCCCTAAATGAATATTCAGATAATTGTAGAGAATGTTCTAATATTTATTTTTCTAGTGAAATAACACCAACTATTAGTAGTTTAGGTACATTTCACAGATATATATATATATATATATATTTTTTTTTTTTTACGTATCACCACCACTCATGGGCACAGCCCTATTCAAGGAGGGGGTGTCAGAAAAATAAAAGTAAAGTAGAAGAATAAAAACAATAAAAATAATAATAATAATAATAATTAAAGATAAAAACGACCCCTGTAGGACCCATCTAACGCAAATTTCTTTGGTGTGCGCAGACGCGTGCCTTAAAGAAATTGAGATTAAATTCGGCAGGAAATACAGAAGATGGGAGAGAATTCCACAGAACAGATGTGGCAGGAAAGAAAGAGGCACCACAGCGGACAAGCCTGGAGTTGCCTATGTCCACGCAAAATTGATGTGCAGACAATGAACCCCTTGTGCTACGAGGACGACGTAAAGGTGGAGGTATACGGGTGGATAGTTCCATCGAGCATTTGCCGCTGTAGTACCTATAGAAACGAGACAAGGCACCAACGTCGCGTCGCAAAGATAGAGAGTCAAGTGAGTTAGAAAGAGCGGAACAGTTTATAAGTCTTTTAGCCTTTGACTCAACCTTATCCAAAAGATGGGTGAAACCTGAGCCACCCCAGATATGAGAGCAGTACTACATACAAGGGCGGATGAGACCCTTGTATAATTGGAGTAACTGCGAGGAAGAAAAAAATTCTTGCAGTCTAAACAGAACTCCCAGCTTCTTTGAGGCTGCCCTAGCAACCATTGTGATATGAGGTTTCCAAGACATTTTTTTGTTTATGTGAAGACTAAGGATGTTTATATTGTCGACAGGAGAGATGGGGGAACCATCGAAATAAATAGGCAAGTTAGGAGGTGTCTTTGAGAGGGAGATTTCTAGAAGTTGAGTTTTTAAAGAGTTGAATTTCACAAGGTTGAGACGACCCCACTGGGAAATTCTATCCAGATCTGCAAGAATGGAATCGGAAAGATGAAGACGAGAGGCAACTCTAGATGCAAAGGAAGGAGCAGATTTGAAATGAGTAGAAGAATGGAGGGTTGAGTCATCGGAATATGAATGGATAGGGTTAGATGAACAGTTGAGAAGATCATTAATGAAAAGTAAGAATAGAGTAGGAGATAAGACAGAACCCTGAGGAACACCACTATTGACAGGAAAGGAAGAAGAAGTCGCTCCATCAACAACAGTCGAAATGGAGCGATTAGAAAGAAAGCTAGACATAAGTAAGCAAAGAGAAGAAGGAAACCCAAAGGAGGGGAGCTTGGAAAGCAGTGACGCATGCCATACCCGGTCAAACGCCTTAGATATGTCAAGCGCCACCACACAAGTCTCCCCATGGTCCCTAAGGGCAGAAGACCATAGATCTGTAAGATAGGAAAGTATATCACCAGTAGACCTCGAGCGTCGAAAGCCATACTGATGATCAGAAAGAAGGGAATGAGATTCCAGATGATCCAAGAAGTGAGAGTTAAGAAGGGTTTCAAAGATCTTAGACAGAATACAAGTGAGAGCTATAGGGCGATAGTTAGAAGGATCATAGCGGCTACCTTTTTTCGGAATAGGATGGACCAATGCGCGCTTCCAACACTGAGGAAAAGTACTAGTATTGAGACATAGAGAGTAGAGTTGAACGAGGGGCGGAGCCAGCTCAGAAGCACACTCCCTTAAAACTCGCAGAGGAATGCCATCCGGGCCACTTGCCTTCCTAACGTTCATAGATTTCAGAAGCACATGCACCTGATCAAAAGTAATCACAGGTAAAGGCATGGGACCTCTGAGAGGAGAAGAAGTAGGAGGAGCATTGCCGGAGTCGTCCAGGGTTGAATTAGAGGAGAATAGGAGGCCGAAGAGATTAGCCTTTTCGGTAGGAGTGTTAGCAACAGAACCATCAGAGCGAATCAGAGGAGGAGAGGAAGATTTACAGAAGTTGTTTGAGAGACTTTTGGCAAGAGGCCAGAAAGATTTATCAGTAGGAGAGTTTAGAAGCTCAGCACACCTTCGTTTTGTGAAAGTCCGCTTTGCTCGTCGAAGAATATCCCTGCAACGATTCCGAGCAGAATGAAAATTAGCAAGAGTGATAGGAGAAGGAGAGTTTTTTCATTCTCGATACGCGATGTCTCTAGCCTGAATGGAAAGAGAGCAGGCGCGATCAAACCATGGATTCTGAGGAGAGAAAGATTTAATTGAAGAAGGAATGAACCTGCTCATCCCATCAACGATTGCAGCCCCCACCTTATCAGCAGAGACTGACGCGTCTTCAGAGACAAAGCAGTCCATCCAAGGATAGTTAGCATAGAAGCAACGCAAAGCCCCCCAATCAGCCCGATCAAAGTGCCAGAAGATACGCTTAGGGCAGGGTGGAGCAGTTGGAGAGAAAGCTTGAAAATTAAGAGTAATTAGGTTGTGGTCAGATTTACCAATAGGTGCGAAGACAGCGTATTTATAGAGAGAAGGACTAGTAGTGAAACATAAGTCAAGAGTGCTTAAGAATTGGTTAGGACGATCCGGAATGTGTGTTGGTTCTTTAATCAGTTGCTCCAGATCGTTGAGAATGCTGAATGATTCGGCCTCCTCCCCTCCTGGATCAGTATGAGAGGAACCCAATCATTCATTGTTGTGTACATTGAAATCCCCTAAATAGAGGACCTCAGTATTTGGATGTGAAGATGTAACAGTCTCGTGAGAGGTGGTTAGGTATTCAAAAAAGGTAGAAAAATCTGTTCTATTAGGAGAACAGTAGCAGAAACACAAGATTATCATAGTGGAAGGAAGAAAGATTTTAAGCCACAGAACATCGAAGTTACGAGATTCAAGATTCACAAGACGTGTTACGGAGTGTTAGTGTTAACATAGGCACAAATTCCACCCTTAGATCGGAAATTATGAAATAAGTTATAGTTAGATATATTAAAAAAGTTGGAGAAGGAATTCTTAGATATCTGGGGCTCAGACAATAACAAAAGGTTAGGACGAGAACTAGAGAGGTGGTATTCCACAGAGGCCAAATTAAAAAGTAAGCCACGGATGTTGGTGAAATCCGTGAAGTGAATAGAAAACCCACGCCTGGGCACACCCGCCATTCTGCACTTACAATCACGATTAAATCAGACAAACAGACAGGCAAACAAGAAAACAAAGAAAAAAAACTAGCAAACAGACAAACAAGCAATCAAACAAACAGTCTGACAAGCAGACGAACAAAAAAAGCAAACTAGAAAGCAAAGTAAAACTGAAATAATATTTACATTAGAAACCTAAGTTTTAAAACAGTAAAATAAGTTTAAAATCCAGAGTTCAAATTTATATCAGTACCAAACAATTTCAAAATAAAAATTCAAAGTGTATCAAGTGTAATACACTTCGGTCTCGGAGAATAAAACCTATTATTATAAAACTGAAATAAGTGAAAACTAAAAAGTTAAAACTGCAACTTATCTTTAAAAAAGGCAATGCACCATGTAGCAAATATTTAGAAACTTGAAGAATATTAAACGGTTAAAACACTTTTACTTTACACAAACACATAATAAGAAAAAAAAAAAATAAATAAACAAATAAGCAAATAAATAAATAATTAAATAAGTAACTAAATAAATAACTAAAGTTAAAAAACCCACTGTACGAGAACACAAACACATCCTCACTCAGCAAAAGCTACTCACACTAAATATATATATATATATATATATATATATATATATATATATATATATATATATATATATATATATATATATATATATATATATATATATATATATATATATATATATATATATATATAATTTTATTTCTTCACAGTTAAAAAACCTGGTATCAGTATCAGTCATTTTTTGCGGATACATGAAGGTTCGAAACTGCTACCAATACAGATACCTAAAAATATACTGAAACTTACTGATACCAATACCGATACTTCACTCTGTCCCATATATATATATATATATATATATATATATATATATATATATATATATATATATATATATATATATATATATATATATATATATATATATATATTATACAGTGGCGGCTCGTCATTATGGGCTCCAGGGCTGCAGCCCCTCCAAATTAAAAATACCAGGCGTAGGATGTTGATATAAATATGAAATTTTTGTCAGAGAAAAGTGATTTAAATTCATTTTTTTAACAACTTAATACATAAAAAGTATAAATCATTAAAGAAAATAAGAAATATATGCATTTTGCAACTACAAATTTTTGGGTACAATATTATTTTTCAATCATTGCCATTATATAAAATATGGGCTGTAAAATTTCAGTCCTAATTTAAGACAACTTATCACTTCTTAAATAATAAGACAGATATGGCAACTTACGAAAAAAAAAACAATGCAAAATTGCAATAGCAGTTTTTATCAAGTATCTAGTTTGTCTTTCTGTCCTTTTAAGTACAGATCAAAATGAATATAAACAGACTAAGACAGTTGTTTAAAGTCTCATGTCGAGGGAGGTTGTTTTTTTAATTGTGGAAGAAAAATTACAAGATTTAAATATGTTTTTTTTCTTGTTATATATATATATATATATATATATATATATATATATATATATATATATATATATAATATATATATATATATATATATATATATATAAACATTATGCCAGACTGCACTTCAACATACTTAAATATTACAAAAACTACTAAACGTACATTAAAAAGGATAACATTTTTGTAATCCTTGCAGAATTTTAAGTAAGGAATAATTGGGAATAGAAAAAAATCTTATAATTAATTTTAATACGTACGTAATAATTGATTTTTTTATGTTGAAAGACGTACGTTTGGCAGCGTCTGTTTTTGTGAGATAAATTTTTCCAATTTTGAAGGAAGATAAATTTAGCGATTGAGTAAGAATAGTGTAAAAAAAATGTGAAATTTATATAATTTGGTGTAATATGACAGTATGCTTTTAAAACATTATTTATATGAAAGCAATTACAACTCCGATGACGACGTCTGAAGCAGAGAGATGTTTCTCGACTTTGAAGAGAATAAAAACTTTTAAATGTAGTACCATGTGCAACGAGAGATTGAATGTATTAACGATGCTTTCAATAGAGAGCGAAATGGTCTGTAAAATACCAGATTTCAATGAAAAAATAATTGAAAACTTTTCGACATCTAAAATTCGAAGAACTAATCTTATTTTTAAATAAGAATATAAGCAAGTTTTCAAGAATAAATAAGGTACGTTTGAAAATATATATATATATATATATATATATATATATATATATATATATATATATATATATATATATATATATATATATATATATATATATATATATATATATATATATTTTGAAATTTTACATACACACACACATATATATATATATATATATATATATATATATATATATATATATATATATATATATATATATATATATATATATATATATATATATATATATATATATATATATATATATAAACTTGCAGCTAGGGACCGACCGGGGTTGGAATTTGGCCGGGGCCGGGGTCACCCAAATTTGGCCAGGGCCGGGGTTCTGGCCGGGGTTTCCTAAAATTTGTAAAGAGGTCAAAAGCACTGAAATTTAAGGTTAAGAAAATTAGATATAAGGTTTATTTAATTGTAAGGAAGGAGTAGAATAGCCAACATTCACTTAAATTAATGATTATATGCATTTTCTCCAAAAAAAAAAATCAAAAAATTACAGTTTTGTATAGTTAAAGTTTAAAAAAAGTACAAAAATTAAAAAAAAAAATTTTCTAATTCATAATAGTGATTCAACAGGTTTACTTAAGTAAGACCCTAAGGTAAAGTTTGAAAAAATGTAAGATATAAAATTATCAATTTAACCTGTATTTATACACATCATTGTTATTTTATTGCCGTGTATCAAACTTGTATCATTTAGCTGCATTATTTAAAAATTATTATTTTGTTTATACTTTCAGTCAATATGGCTAAAAGATCAGCTTCTGCAGTATTTGAATACTTTACAATGTTTCAGGATAGGCTCGAAATAGCTAAATGTTAACATCTGCAGTCAGAAAATTAGAAGAGAACCTCCGGGTGCTATAAGTAAAAAAATTTCAACCAAATCTTTTTGGAGTATCTAAAATCAAAACACAAAGATGAACATTCACTAGCAGAAAAGGAGCGGTCAAAAAAAATAGAAAAGAAAAAAAATCTTAATTTTCTTATATTTTGTTTGAAATTTTTTTTTTATTATTTGACTGATTGAGCTGAAATTTTCAAAGTATGTGAATTTTTTCACGAAGTTCTTTCTGAGTTGATTTCGAGCATTTTTTTGAGTCTATAACGGTTTGAAACTTATTTGGACCCAAAGTTGAAAAAAATGAATAACTGGATCAAACCACTGGTCCACATGAGCTGAAAATTTAGCTGAATACCTTTGCCCCAATTTCTTGCATTGGTGGGAATAGGTTTCGATATCACGTCTAGAAAAAAGTTATATAAGCACTTGAAAAAAAATTTGCAAAAATCGTACCCTTCTGGAGGAAAAAATTATTTATAAAAAACGCTACCTACTATTTTTTTTTATTTGTGAATATTGTTTAGAAGAGGGCAGGGCAACAATATTTATTTAGTGCATATTTAAATGCTCTTTGCTTGAAGCGAGATATAGCCTCTCAAACTTTGGGAATTTTTGAAATTTGGCCAAAAATGGACCTTTTTGAAGGCTATATCTCAAAACCAACGAATGTCATCGAATAAAGTACGTAGAGGAATTTGTAGCCCCATCCCTTCTCTATACACACCAAAAATAGGAAATGTCATAGTTGTATTTTTTTTTTTTTAAAAAAATTTGTCTGAAAAGGTGGATTTTTTTAGTTCAAAAAAAAATTTTTTTTCTATAGTTGGTCAGTTTTTGGCTTATAACATTTTTCCTATAACTCTGGGAACAAAAGCCTATTAGAGACTTTTGTATCCCATTTAATTTTGAATAAATAGTCCAATTTTCAGCTCATTCTAAAAAGTGGTTTGGCACCGCCATTCAATTAAAAAAGGGTAAAATTTAAAAAAAAAAAAAAAAAAAAAAAAACTTTTAACCGTAATAGACTCGGAAAAACGCTAGAAATGGACTTTTCTTACCGGTAAAAAATCTATATAACTGAAAGTTTCAGCAGAATCGGCTGAAAATTAAAAAAAAAAAAAAATAAAAATTTAAGTATAATTTGCCATTTTAACCCCGGCCGGCAACCCCGGTTTTCCCTGATTTTTGGCCGGGGCCGGGGCCGGGGTCAGTAAAAATGGCCGGGGTTGGCCGGGGCCGGGGCCCCGGTCGGTTCCTACTTGCAGCCCTTCCTTGCCAAGTTTACACAAGCCGCCACTATATATATATATATATATATATATATATATATATATATATATATATATATATATATATATATATATATATATATATATATATATATATATATATATATATATATATATATATATATATATATATATATATATATATATATTGTTTAAAAAAAATAAGTTCCATGTTTGTAATGAAAATAAATTTTTAAGTTTTTTGAATGCATATCTACATTTATTCAACATGAAAAGTCGAAGATATTTCAGTACTGTCATTGAATTGAGTTAAAAAAACAAAGTAAGTGAAAAACAGTGATAACTGATAACTGGATCATAACCGGATATCTTTTCCATCCATATTATTAAAGAAATTTTACTTATTCTAAATGTTTTTGGAAAGGATTGAGTTCCAAAAATGAAAAAAATTACATTAGTCAATTTTTTTTTAGGAAAAAAATAATGCATAAAAAAAAATAAAAAATATACAAGAAATCTGTAAAGGTTTATAATGTTAGGGCATTTTATTGGAGTAGCATTTTCATGTCGATATATTAGCTTAGCACAGGCAACATTTACTTACCTGAGAAATAATATCTTTTGATAGCTTTGAAGTTAATAAAAAATCATGAATATCTTCAGCAGAAATATTACCAGAAATATCACATCTAAGGCTACTTTTTACATAATTGAAAACATCTGTGAAAAATTTAATTTCATTTTGATTGTATATTTCATTTTCCATAATGATCTGTAAAATGAAAGATAGGAAACAATTAACAATTACAATATTAAAAGAGTAATATCTAAGATTAGTCTCTGGTGTAGTGAGTGCAATGTGTGAAAGGGAAATTTCATATTATCACTGCAAATATAAAAATACTAACATATTTGTATTCAACAAGCAAAATGAGCTTTCCTACTTGATACAGAATACCAATTTGGTTTAGACCAGAGATAGGGAGACTTTTTTTGAAAAGTAGGGAGTCAAAGTCAGTTGATTATATTTTTTTTTTTTTTAACAATCCTGTATCACGAATAGTCATAAAAAATTGTTCATAAATGTCATATCACTTATATACTGATGGAGGAAAAATAAAAAAATAAAAAATCTTTTAAAACTCTGTGATGGTTTGTATTGTCAAAATTTTTGATGAATTAACTATAAAATTGTGAAATTTTAAAATATAGTATGCTACATAAAATTGCATAAAGTCAAATGAATGCATCCTAAATGCATTACACAAGTTAAAAATTATTTGTAAGCCAACAAAATACAAACTGTGATTCTGGTTAGCAACAGGAAAATAAGTAATTCTTGGTTTTATACTTTCTCATTACAATTCAGAAACATGAATCTTTCTTATACACAATCTACCAATTAGTGTGATATGCAGCTATTATTATTTGGTCAAGAGTTATTATTTTAAGAAAGTTATTCTTTATTAATCACAAATTAACTTTTTTTTAATGTAATTGTTAGTGAGTCAGTGAAGAAACAAATATTTTTTAATGTAAATTTGTTTGTTACTGGGTCTCATTCAAAGTTTAAGTATTAATGTTTACCTTAGTTTAAGTTTCTGATATTCAACTGGGGAGGTAAAACACAACTTAAACAAGGTAAATAACTATATAAGAAGAAAATTTATAAACATTAAGGTAAGAAATTTTTAATTATTGTATTTTAATTATTTTACATTTAAGAATTTCTTAAAATTTAAAATCATACTTATAGAAGCTTGTTTATTTTATATTTCACAAGTTAATGAGACTACATGTTTTGTGTTGATTTACAATAATCTAAGTTTATTACCTGTTTTACAGTCTCCAAATGTGTGTGTATGAATACACTGAATATACTAAAATAGAAAAATTATGAAATTTATTTAAGTGAAACTATATAAATTTAAAAATTTGATGATTACAAAAAAAAATTAATTTCCATGATTTTTATATATATATATATATATATATATATATATATATATATATATATATATATATATATATATATATATATATATATATATATATATATATATATATATATTCTCCAGTGGGCAAAGGCTAGAGGCCTACCTAATTCCACAAGAGTTGGAAAAACTCCATCCTGGTCGATGGAGGCCGACATGTCCAGATACATGGCATTAGAAAATATGCAAGTCAAAGGAAGTTGGGAAAACAGATTAAGGCAGTGTGTTCAAGACTTTACCAGTGAGTACATGTAAGATTGAGCATAACAGTTAAGTCTGGGGTCTGAGAGTTGGACAGAGAGAGAGGATGAGACTGTGTAGAAAAGTGTGTAACAAGTTTCTCAATGGAGGAAGTATGTGACAAGAGAGTTCAGAAGAGCAGTGTCCATTGTAAAAGCGATAATATAGAGAGAGCAATGCAATAATTTAATGGGCAGAAAGAGATTGAAGAGAGTAAGAGTAGGAGAGTTGATGAGATGAAAAGCTCTTAGACTCCACCTTTTCAAGGAGAGCTGTGTGAATGGAACCAACACAGATGTGTGAAGCATACTCCATACAGGGGCAAACAACACCCCTATACAGAGCAAGCAACTGGGGTGGCATGAAGTAATTCTGAAGGCACCTCAGAACACCCAACCTATTAGAAGCTTGTTTAGAAAGAAAAGTAATGTGATCTTTCCAAGAAAGATCACAAGAAAAAGATACACCAAGAATATTAAGAACAGGCTTGAGTTGTGTGTTTTCGAAAAAGATATCATAGTTGTGTGGAAGATTTGTGTTGAGATGGAAGAACTGATTTTTTGAGGCATTGAAAACTACTACTCTGCATCAATTTGAATATATATATATATATATATATATATATATATATATATATATATATATATATATATATATATATATATATATATATATATATATATATATATATATATATATATATATATATAATGAAAATTATATCAATTTTTTTTTTTTTTATAATTGTAACAATAATTCACATGCATTGCCACGCCGTTAATCTCAACCTACTTCTTTAAAAAAATTGCCTATCATGATCAGCATGAACGATACTGTAATAATCAATATATCATTTATGTATTATATATATATATATATATATATATATATATATATATATATATATATATATATATATATATATATATATATATATATATATATATATATATATATATATATATATATATATATATATATATATATACGGTATATATATATATTTTGATATTTCCCAAACAGGAAATCCTGTGATATCCTTGACCAACTTTAATTGTTATGAAATTTGGTATATGGGGTTATTTTGCTTAGAGAAATTGATTATCCAAGTTTTAGTTCAATCCGGAAAGTACTTTTTGAGATATGAGGTCATGAAGGTCACACCCACTTTGGTAAATTAACCATAATGTGGCAAAAATTTGATGCATTATACATCATTGGAAAAGGAAAGAGCTGTAGAATGCAAATATGGCCATATTTTTTTCATTTTATCAAAATTAATAATTATTAAGTGACCTTGACCTTTGACCCACAAGCCAATTGAAAATGTTTTTTTTTTTTTTTCAGATTATGAAAGATCAACATATTTTACATAAATAAATGATTAAAAACCATGGGATTAAAACAACAAATAATTTTAAAAATTATTTATTTTTCACCAGTGGTCAATTTTTTTACAAATGTGTGATAATGATGATTTTTTTATGAAAAAAATTGTTGTATTTTCTTTTATCATATAATACAGATACAAAGAACAATATTATGAAACAAAATAATTGACTTTTAGTGAAACTATTTTTGTTTTCATTTCAAATAATGTGTTTGTACTATCTTCAATGCACTTTTTAAGTCTTGATTATTGAATGTATATTTTATCCTAAATCCTCCAATAAGGTTTGGAGCCTTCAAAACCTTTACAATATTTTCTTTGGTTACTTTACATTTATCTTCTTTTGAAGAAAATGAATACTCTTTTGAAGTGCCCTGAGGATATAAAAAATTGATTAAATAATCATTAAAATATTCATCAGAATCTTCAACCAATCCTATCCATAAATTATGATCATACATACATGCTACATAATGGTTGACTTTAATTTGCATATCTACATCCAAGCAGGTGTCTGCTGTGCCATCTAGGGGTGCACCGATAAGCCAAGTAGCCGATTACCGATTAATCGGCCTTGGAAATCGGCCGATTACCGATTAATCGGCCTTCCATCAATGACACCTAATACGTAATGAGTTATTAATTAATTAATTAATAATAAACTATTACTTATTATTAATTTAAATTTATACTGAGAAAAAGCAGTTATCAACATTATTATTTATTACTAATAACTATGCATGTTTTCATTATTAATGTAAATCATTTTTATTGTTTACTTTTCAGATATATTAAAAAATAAAAATTTTAAATTTTAAAGATAACTCTAGATTCTAGAATTTCGATTATAGAGATATAAATAATTATATATTAATTCCACTTTATAATGAAAGCAGTATGTCAACCAGTTATTGTTTGAAGTATTTTGATGTTCATCCTAAGGATAACAGTAAATGTATTTGTAAATTATGTAAACCCACCATATCAAGAGGTGGCAAATCTGCAAAGTTATACTATGACAAATATGTTGAATCACATTAAGAAAATTCATTTAGATGAAGCAAAAGCTGAAAAGGCAATATGATTGGTCACAGCCAAGTACTTCAGAAGCAAGTTGCAGCAACTATGAGGCTCCAAAAAAGGTTCAGCCAACTATACAATCAAATTTAGAAGAAAGCAAAATTTGGAATATTAACAATCACAAGTCCCAAGAGTTACATTATTTGATAGGAGAAATGATAGCTGTTGATATTCAACCATATTCTTTAACATCTAACATTGGATTCCAAAGGCTTATTGCAAAACTCTGTCCTAATTACAGAATTCCATCAAGAAAATATTTCACAGACAAAATAATCCCGGATATATTTATGAAAGTAAAAGCAAAAATACAGATATTGCTCGATGAAATTAGCAGTTTTTCTTTGTCCACAGACATTTGGGCAGCTTCAACAAATAATACTTCATTTCTGAGTGTGACAGGCCATTGGCTTTCAGAGGAGTTTTGAGCTTAAGAGTTGTTCCTTTCCCTGGTTTACATACAGCTGAAATAATAAGTGAACAACTACACATTGTTCTGAATGAGTATAAGATCTCCAACAAAATTTTTCTTGTACTACGAGATTCCGCCTCAAATATGGTTGGTGGTATGAGGGAGTGTGGTGTACAGTCACTATCATGTTTCATACACACATTGCAACTTTCAGTAAATGAATCCATATTTTCGCAAAAGGCTTTGAGCAATATAATTGCAATTAGCAGAAAAATAGTCTCACACTTTAATCATTCTTCATTAGCGATTAGCAAATTAACCAAAATTCAGGAGCAGCTTAAATTAGACAAACAAACTGATTCAAGATGTGTCTACTCGTTGGAATTCAACATATTATATGCTGAAAAGAAATTTAGAACAGCGAAAAGCTCTTATAATGTATGCTGTTGACAATAACATTCCAACTTTATCAAGTTACCAATGGACAATTGTTGAAAAAGTTGTCCAGTTATTAAGTCCATTTGAAGACATCAGCAAAGAATCAAGTAACAGAACATCAACTATATCAATGATAATCCCTACAATATTAGCTCTAAGATTATTTCTATTAAAAGCTACCAAACCTACTGGTGAATTTTGTGGAATTATTCCAACTGTTGAAGAATTCACTGTATCAATTGAAAAAAGATTTGCATCATACATAAATAAAAAAATTTCTGTGCTTGGCTACTTTTCTTGATCCCAGATTTAAATTGAAATTTCAAAAGGATGACATTAAAGAAGACACTATTAAGAAATGGGTTATGGATATTGTAGAACATCAAGCTGAGATAAATTCTATTGATAGTCAAACAGGAAACAGCTCTTCTAATGATGATCAAGATAATGAAACTTATGAAAGTGAACCTAAAACTGTTTCCCTTTCAAAATTGTTACATGATTTTGAGTCAAATAAGCCTATGAAAATTCAGACTTAGAAATTGCAAGTACAACAAATGTGCAACCCAAACTCAAGAGGAGCAAATCTGTTACTCATAGATGTGCAAAGGAATTGGATCAATATTTAACTCTACCAACACTTCAATGAAGCGAAGACCCATTTCTTTGGTGGAAAAAGACACAGGAGACTTTACCAATATTGAGCAATTTGGCTTCAAAATATTTAAGCGCACCACCATCATCTGTTGAGAGTGAAAGACTCTTTAGTACAGGTGGTAATATCTATGAACCTACAAGGAATAGGCTGTGTCCTGAAAATGGGGAAACTCTTATGTTTCTGCATTATAACTTAAAAGTATTGAGCTTTAAATACTGATGAGCTTAAGAGCTGAAATAGAAGACAACATGAATTGAAGAGGAAACAGTATAAACAGAAAACAAGGAAAATGGCCAAAATTTAGTAGTATTTTTATGCAATTTATATGTATATATTTGTAGTATTTGTATTAACAATGAGTCAATTATAATATGTTAATGTTTCATAATTTATTAATGATTTCTTAATAAAGTAAAAAAAAAAAAAAAAAAAAAAAAAAAAAAAAGGCAAAAGCCATAATAGCAGCCAGGCACAAAATATCTAACAATTTTGAAAATTATATTGGTATTGTTATTTGTTACTGTGTCGAAGCTATCTGATGATTAACTTGGCAGTTATGAAATGGTCTTGTAAAGGTTGGTTTGTTCTGGTAAAGGATTTAAGCAATTGGCCGATCAATCATGTGAATAGCCGATTACCGATTAATCGGTGCATCCTTAGTGCCATCAGCTACTTGAGGGACTTCATCTGTTGGTCTCGTATACATCTAACTGACTTTCATTTAAAGTCTTGAATCTGTGCAATCTTTGTGACTCAATTACTGTTTTGTCTTCTTTTTCTGATAATTGATCATAGAAACATTTTAGTTCACTTTCTCTTAAGTAAAAAAATATGATCTTTTCTGAAAGTTCAGTTTTACAATATTTAAAAACATCATCTGGCATTAATATTTCATTTTTATATATTCTCTGAAGACCTGCTTTACCAAGGAAGTTTTACTGTTCCTCCTAACCCATCACATGCATTTTTTCCATGTGATGTTGCAAAAAAAATTTTTGTGCCTCAATTTGGAGGTTTAATTTGTGGTGGCATATATTAATAAAGTTTGATTTATTTTTGTACTGTGTTAGGCATCCATCACTGAAATAGTGTATCTGAAACATACATATTTGTAAAAGTTATGAAAATACATAAATTTGCATAGCTAACAAAGTATTCACATTCATATGAGGTTTAATGCATCTAGTTAACACAAAACTACAATTTATAAACTTATTTCAACTATCATTATGATGTTATTAATGGGAAACAAGAAGATAAAAACCTTTTTAAATTTTGCTGTTGATCCAATGATAAGTCCTCTTCTTGAATTGATAATGTTAATCATAAGAATCTTCAAGTTGCATCTTAACAGTTGTCAAGCAGCTTGTAGTTTCTCTTCTCCCTTTTTTTTTCTTTGTTTTATTTCCAAATGTGCTAAAAACATGGCCAAATATTAACAAGTTTTGTTGACCTTGTTAAGAGAATTGTTCATAAACAGGCAAATCGTGGTACAAAAATTATTTTAAAAAAACTGATAAAAATCACAATTTGACCCATGCAGGGTGCATATATGGTAACTTCATATATACTCGGGAGATGTTTTAACATCCCTGTCATATGTTGGTAGAGGTCTGTAAGCATGGAAATTCAAAATTACACTTATTGCAAATGTTCTTAGGGTTCCAATCACAGACATCAGCAATGTTAAAACAACTTCTCCAGAATATATCAAGTACCCAAATATTGGGCAATTTGAAAGTTGTCACGAAATTTTTTAAATTAATACATTTTCTAGTACTTATGATTTGCTTGTTTACAGACAATTCTCTTAACAAGCTTCAGTTATTGCATGATATTAATTGTTGAAAACAAATGTTACAAAATTAGTTTTCAAACATAAGAAAATATGTTTACATATCACTGAAAATTTTCCTATTTTCTCAAATTATTAAAGTAATACATCTAATAATGGAATTGTCAGTGTTAGCTGGAATAGGTGACGAAGTGACAGACAAAAGGCTAATAATGAAAAGTAGAAATAATATAGCTCGTGATATCACATAGTAATTAGAATGTAGGAATAGAAAGAAAGGAAAGAGTGAGAGAGAAAGTGAGAGAGAGCGCTTTTAGAAGAGATAATGTAATACCAGCCAATAACTATTTATTGGTGATTTAAATATAATGGAATATATATATATATATATATATATATATATATATATATATATATATATATATATATATATATATATATATATATATATATATATATATATATATATATATATATAGCGAGTCAGGAGTAACACACCAAACTCTGGGAGTGTATTCTACAGATAAATATATGACTAATACAAAACAAATGAAACCCTATTTTCATTTGCTTTTGAATTACAGTGTTCTAAAGTATTTAAATAGAACATTTCCAGAATGATGGAATGGTTGAGTTGGACCTATCAGTTAGCAGCCAAGGTCTCCAGACCTTACACCATTGGATTTTTGTTTATAATGTTGATTGAATGGTGAGAAATACAAAGGAAAGGTGGACAATCGAGAGGCACTAATTTGATGTATTTTGAATGTTGCAGTTCACATATAAGAACAAGAACTAGAAGAGAAGCAAATTTATAGAGAAAATGCATAGAAAATGTATTGAGGTCCATGGTGATATCTTTAAAAATTTATTGTAAAATAAATGTAATTTTCCAATAAAATTGTGTTACCCTGCTTGATCACGATTAAACCTTTGGAATGCTGTAATTCTACAATAAATAAAAATTCTTGTCTTTTTTGTCATACATTTAAGTGTAGAATATACTTTTGGAGTTTGGTGATTTCCTCCTGACTCACCTTATATATATATATATATATATATATATATATATATATATATATATATATATATATATATATATATATATATATATATATATATATATATTATATATATATTTATACCAATCATGCAAAAAACATTAGCGTGTTCTTTACTTTCAGTTTGAATAAATGAATAATTAACAAAAAAAAAAAAAAAATATATATATATATATATATATAATATATATATATATATATATATATATATATATATATATATATATATATATATATATATATATATATATATATATATATATATATATATATACAGTGCTGTGCAAATTAATTTGGACAGTGGTGAAATAAAACAATTATTTGCTATATTGAAGTTTATTTTAAAAAAACATGTCAAGGGTATAAGAGTTGATATATTTAATAGGAGGTATGACCTCTTCTCGCTTTTACAAGCATTTGCACTCGATTTGGCATAGATAAGACCAAAGTTGAACACATTTTTGACATTATTTCATCATGGTACCAGACGTTAATAACAGCACAAATCAGCTTTTGCATTGTCGAACAGTCTTCTTTCTGGAGTCTATGCTTGATTATAGCCCATAGATTTTCTATGATATTTATGTCAGGAGAATTTCCAGGCCAGTCAAAAACCGTTAGTCCACTTTCATTAAAGAATGAGAGTATTGCGTGAAGTATGGCATGGAGAAAGATCCTGCTGAAAAATGCCATTTCCATCAGAAAAATCCCTATTCATCATAGGAAGCAAGTGAGTCTGCAAAATTGCCTTGTATTTATCACTGTTCATCATGCCCTCAACATTAATAAGCCGCCCTGTACCTACAGCACTAAAACTACCCCAAAACATCTTAGGTGGATTTTTGGGCGCTTGTTGAATGTGTCCTGACAGAAGTGGTTCACCTTTGCTTCATCTCATGACCTGTAACCTGTAACCATGTACTTCAAAATGCGATTCATTTGAAAAGATTACTTTCCTCTAGTCGTCAGCCATCCATCCAACATACTTACGTGCCCAGCAAAGACGTTTTTCCTTCATAACAGATGGGAATAACTGTTTGTTTTGCGATTTTCTGGCAAGTCTGCCAACCTCAAGAAGCCTTCTTCGGATAGTTGAAGAAGAAACATAATACACCTGCTGAAGACAGATCTCTGCGAAGGTCTGCACTTGTTTTCTTATGATCCTTTACACTATTTCTGATGATAATCTTGTCATTGTGAGGTGTTGTCTTGCATTTTGTTCCACATCTTCCTCGTCGAAGTGTTGAAGGTTCACCAATGTCTTCATTTCTTTTCAGGATATCGCCGACGGTTGATTTTGCCACAATCATTTTCTGAAATCTGTCTGATGCTAAGACCACTATGCTTTCTAAGAGCTACAATAATTGCACACTTCTTCGGAGTGATATCCATCATGAAAACCAAGTAAAACTGAACACATTCACAGGAACAACCTTTCTACACAAGTCCTGCAGTGGCACTGACGTGTTTGCTAGAATGTGTTTACAACATACCACTAGAATAATTGCTACATACCACCAGAACAGTTTCCAGATACCACCAGAACACTCTTATATCTTTTTAAAAAAATATAACCTTTTTGTAGCATTGTAAAAAAAAACGTCTGGCTTATTATGAAAAAGTTGCAAAATTTAACACTGTCCGAACTAATTTGCACAGCACTGTGTGTGTATATATATATATATATATATATATATATATATATATATATATATATATATTATATATATATATATATATATATATTAAAATTGTTAAATTATTAAAAGTTAAAATTAATAAAATTATGACATGTTAAAATGTGTGTATTAAAATATAAAATTTTTCATTGTTAAAAAGCATACCGTTATAAAATTATATCGTTTAAAAACGGAGCCTAAATATTAGCCCACGTGACATGCGTATCATGCGCAGAAATTAAAAATAATATAAAGAATTAGAACGACGAATTAGTATAAGCATAAGATCAGTACAGTAAAGTATACAGTATGCAGTATGCATAAAGTTATTAAAAACAGTTGCTGTTAAATACAGTTATTATGTTAAAGTGCTTATGTACTTATGTTTAAATTATGAAGTCATTAAAACTGTTATGTGCAGTATTCATGAAGTTTATATGTTAAATTACTGTTGTCATAGTTATAAAAAAGTGATAAACTTTTTCACAAACTAATTGTCAGTTTAGTAAATTCTGGCAAGTGAAGTTTATAATATTGTTGATTGTAAAAGTAAACCAAGAATCTAAAGATAAGTATACCTTAAGACTAGTTTATAGCTTAAGGGTGGTCAATATTTTAATTAATTGAAAATTGATCTTCAAGAGAGTCATCTGCAAAATAATCTATACATAACCTTCTGGTTTTCTTGGGTATTGTTCAGGGTATTTGGCCATTTACTTTGGGTTAATGCTTATGGGGGCTGGAGGGGGGAATTATTTGAAGGTAAGAGGATTGATTTTCATGTAAAATGTTGAACTTTAAAATAATAAATATACCAAAAGTCATTATTATTTCAATTATTAAAATATTATAGACTTCAGCGGCAAAATTTAAACTCTAAGTAAAAGTAACTATTGAGCGGAGCTTCATGAATAACGAACGGCTACGAAATAATTTTTAATTGCTCACGCTTAAATATAATTAATATTACGATAAAGCCTATTTACAATAAAGTTAGTTATTAAGTTATTAACTTTGTAAGTTATTAAATTAGTATTAAGTGGTTTTGGGCAATTAATATTAAGTTAGTTCTTAAGTGTTTTAATGATTTATTTAAACTGTGTAGGTATAAGAGGCCTATTCAGTTCTAAGTTTAAATTAAATTTAAGCAATAATCTTATTATTGTTGTATTAGTTACTATAGTAAATTTAATGATGGCATCAGAAGAAACTGATATAATAGCTGAGTGTAAAGAAGCTATAAATAAATATATAAGAACTAGGGCTACACATAAAGCAAAGATTACTATGTTAATTAATAAATTAAAGAATCTTGAAAGTGAAAATAAGTTAAATAAATTTATATTTGATACTAATTATGAAAAAATTAATAATGAGATATTTGAAATAAAAAGTTTAGATGATACAATTTTAAATATAATGTCACAACTAGAAATTGATATAAAGGAGCCTGATTTCTTTAATAAAGAATTAGAAAAATCTTCTAACTATCATTTTGATCTGTCTGTAGAAATATCTATTTTCGGTAATTATTTGGAACAAAATAAGACACAGGTAAATGATTCTGTTTGTTCTAATGAACAGTTTATTGAAATGATGAGTAAAATTAAAACTAATAATGATTATAAATTGCCTGTAATTAATTGTGAGCAATTTGATGGGTCTGAAAAAAATAAGTTGGTCTTTCATAATTTTTTGACCAAGTTCAATAATGTAATAGGTAATAAAACAGACATTGAGGATTCTGTAAAGTTAATGTATCTCTTTGGATACCTCAAAGGTTATGCATTAAAGGTTGTAAGCCATTTGTCATTAAATAATGATAATTATAAAGTAGCATTAGAACTTTTGAAGAAAGAATTTCTAGATAGAAATTTAATTATTAATGAGTATATGAACAAATTAAATGATCTAAAAATTGATGAAGGTCATGACTTAGAGTTTACAAATACTAAGTTATTTATTACTGAGGTTAGATCTATAATTTTTAAATTAAAAGTATATGATTTAAATTTTTTAGAGTCTCACTCTGCTGGTAATATATTATTAAGTAACATTATTTTTAAGAAGTTGCCAAGAATTTTTAAATCAGAATTAATACATAAGTTAGAAAATAATTACCCTTCTCTTGAGCAAATCTTTCAAAATTATAATGATGTAATTAATACTCTTAACATTGTGAGTAAAACTAAAAAAGAAATGCATACAGTTAGGCCTAACGCCAAAACAATTTAAAAAATCTTTAAAATCTAACTCATTACAAAATTTTGCTACAAATGTTGATCATGTAAAGGCAACTAAAAATAATGATGCAAAAAATGAACCTTGTAATACTAGAATGTATAATGTATGCAAATTGTGTCAGCTTAAAAATCATCCATTATACAAGTGTGATAAATATAGCACTGTGGCTCAAAGAGTAGAACGTGCTAAGGTTTTAAATTTATGCACGAGATGTGCAGGAATTGGTCATACTTCTAATTCTTGCTTTGGTAAAAACAATAAATTGAGGTTTAATTGTTTCAAATGCAAAGAACACTCACATATAACAGCTTTTTGACCTCAAATTGAGGCTAATGAAACTAAAAATGATACAGTAAACAGTCTGTGTATAACTTTTCAACAACAAGCAGATAGAGTTTATTTATTGCCAACTATTATCAATTGATTTAATAAGAGGCAATAAAAAGGTGACTGTAAGATGTTATACTGGATAGTGGTAGCCAGAGATCATATGTGTCTAAGGATATATTAAGTCATATAATTCCTGATTATAATAATTTGAATGGTATGAAATTGAATGTACAAACATTCATTGGTAAAGAACAAAGAGAGTTTAAACAACTGCTTTTAGGTATTAAGCTTTTAGATATGGATATTTTTAGTATGCCATTTTTAGTAGATGAGAATTTAAATTTAAATTACACAGTAGATTATGTTAATGAAGTCATTCATGAATTTAAAAACCAAGGTATTCCCCTTGCAGACTCTGCATTTAATGTCAAGGAAGATAAAAATAAATTTCATATACAAGCTATATTAGGCACTGACATTTTACAATTTTTTCCTTCTCTAGAATTAGTTTCAATAATGTCAGGCAGTTGCTTTAAAGTTTCTAATAAATATATCCCTTTTGGTATTGTACAAAACTTTTTGCATAGAAAACAAAATATTGCTTTAAATAATAATAATGTAATATCTTCTAAAACAGATGTAGAGTCGGACATGGTGAATGATACTGTAGTTAATCTCATATTAAACCCCAATAAAAGTTATTTTCATCCTTTTGAAAATATTCTTATAGATTCTGAGGTTGAAAATGGCCTAGAATACTTATTTTCTATGGAATCTGTAGGTATTCACTCTAATAATAATGATGACATATCTAATTATGATGCTGAAATGGTAAGTAAGTTTAAAGAAGGGATTTCATTTAAAGATGGTCACTATCATGTGACTCTTCCGTGGAAACAAGAGTTAATAAAAAGAGTTCCTTCTAATTTTGACATTTCATTAAAGGTTTTAAATAGAGTATATAATAAATTAATTAGTCAAAACCTAGTTACTGCTTATGATGATGTATTTAAGCAACAGCAGGATGATAAGATTATAGAGGAAATAAATGTTCCTGAACATAAAAAACATGAATATGTGTTCATACCACACAGACCTGTTTATAAGATATGCAGAACAAATAACTACTAAAAGTACGACCAGTATTTAATTGTTCATTTAAATTGAGTAAACAAACTCCTTCTATAAATGAAGCCTCATATACAGGTTTAGATTTAATGAATTCATTATTGAAGTTAATGTTTGTTTTTAGAACTAATAATTATGTAATCTTAATTAAGTGACATAAAACAGGCATTTTTAATCAATAAGATTAAAAGAAGAGTTTGATAAAAATAAATTTTGTTTTTTATGGTATAGAAATGATCAATTGATTACTTTTAGATATAATACTATTCTATTTGGATATACAGCATCTCCTTTTATTCTTCATTACATTATGCAACATCACATTGAAAAATTTCCTGATGACAAGTGTAAAGAGATTTTGTCTTCTAATTTTTTTGTAGATAATTTAATATTTACCGGTAATAACGTT
>SEYY01000437.1:145000-147058 GCA_009176605.1 Armadillidium nasatum | reverse complement strand
TGTTCAATTGCAGCGATAAACTTATAAAACTCGATTAAAATTAAATAATAATGAAACATTTCTGAAGTACTGGGTTTGGCAGTCAAAACTGACTGTTTTTGAAATGGGGTAAAGCAATATAAATTTGATATATATACATTTTATAATATATTTAACAGAGGAATAGTGGAAGTTTATAAGACGTAAAAAAAGTTAAACATTACCATTATGAAGCAAAAATAACATCACGTAAATGATGACCACCATTTTCCTTGAACTGCTTGAGTTGGTTGCCGAAGTTTGTCATCACTCTTTCCAAGATGTGGGGAGGGATCGTTTGAAATTTCTCTTTCGATATTTTCTCACAGTTCTGACAAAATTCATAACTTTTCAAGTTAAACCTTTTCCTTCAGGTAACCCCACAGAAAAAAAATCACAAGGAGATCTGGAGAATGTGCCAGCCATGGAATGTCACCCCAGAGAAAGATTAATCTACCAGGAATAATTCTGTTAGCAGGGCTATAGGCGCATGTGAAGCGTGCACTGTTATCCCATCCTGCTGAAACCAAACACTCTTAAGAGGAATTCAGCAGCAATGTATTATTAGAAGAAGGAATTCATGGATCATCATTATGTAGCCATCGGAAGTAACTCACAGTATGGCCATTCTCCTTAAAAAAAAAAAAAAAATAGGCCCCTAAACAGCTAACTTACAGACCGAAGCTCAGACAGTTATCCTTTTGCTGTGCAGAGGTCATTCATGAAGCTCTTGTGGGTTAGCTGGGGACCAATAACAGAAATTTTGTTTATTAACATAACCATTAAGGTTGAAATGGACTTGGTCTGAGGTCAACACGTAAATTCGTGGGTCTTCACTGAGCATCCCTAACATGGTGACTGAAAAAGCCAACCTACTTGCCAAATCTTGTTCCTGTAATTCTTGAACTACAGCAAATTTGTACAGGTGAAAGTTCAAGTCTTCATGAAGAATCCGTCGAACAGTCCTATCGAACATCCATAAGAGCCTGAGCATAATGAATGGCTGATCGCCTCAGGCTTCTTTCAAAGGCACCTGGCACAGCCCCTATGTTAGCAGGTGTCCTCGCCGTCCCAGGAGACTCCCCTCTTCTCCTTGTTGTTCTGAAAGCTGTGGTTTTGAAAGTTTCTAACCCACAAAAGTATGGTATTCCGAGATAGGAGGAACATTAAAATGTAAACGAAATTCCTGCTGTGTTCTTATCACGGAATAGTTATTTCTGAAAAACGTCTCGACGGCGAACGCAGATGCTCATGGGTCCACCGCTCCATTGTAACTAAACTTCCACATATCTGGAGAAGCCGAATGAGACCAACCCTCTCCCCTATGACTGCCCATAACCTCTCCTCCACCCCCACTCAAAACGTCGACGCAAACCTAAACAAGTGGATACCTTAACCTTTTGCTCTTTTTTTATTGTTAGAGGCATCGTAACGGATCGAAAACATAATAAGTACATTTGTCGAATCGCCTCAACACACCAATAAAAACCTTATTTATTTACTATCTTAAAAATCTTTGACTTTTCAAAAAATAATGAGAAATAAAACACTAATTAAACAAAATGGGAGTAATTAAATATATATATATATATATATATATAATATATATATATATATATATATATATATATATATATATATATATATATATATTATATATATATATATATATATATATATATATTATATATATATGTGTGTGTGTGTGTGTGTGTGTGTTGTGCGCGCGGCGTTTTCCTTTTGTGTTGTGCAAGTGTTCCGATGTGGGGTAATTGTTGAAAATAGTGTACTAAAAATTCGCATTTTTCGACTATTTTATCTATTTGGTAAGCTCTGATTTTTTGTTCGGATATTGCGCGCTAGTTATAACCATATATATATATATATATATATATATATATATATATATATATATATATATATATATATATATATATATATATATATATATATATATATATATATATATATATATATATATTATATATATATATATATATATATATATATATATATATATATATATATATATATATATAT
>SEYY01000437.1:132500-137500 GCA_009176605.1 Armadillidium nasatum | reverse complement strand
TATGTATATAAAAAAAGGAAGGTCTGTGAACCTCCAAAACTACAAAAATTTTACAAGAATGAAAATAACACTTTTTTGACACAATTATGAACGTCCCAAAGTTGTATGTAAACTGGTACCTTCAAAATTAAAAATTTTGTCCAAAAAAAAAAAAAAAAAATGAAGTGTAAAAAAATATACGAGATAAAAAAAAATTTTTATTTTTAATTTATTACAATTTTTTCCAAAATATTTTGATTGCACCTTTAAGATTAAAAAGTTTATTTCAAAAATTAAAAAAATGTCCAGAAATATCTTCTCCCTCTTGTTTATTTACAAAGTTTTAATTATTTGGGATACATTCAGGGAAAAGAATTGTTATACTTAAGGTTTTACTCTATGAAAAGAGTTTAAATACTTAGGGTATATCCTAAGCAAAGTTTATTTACCAAAAATTTAGTTATTTTGGCAAAGGAAATATTCAAATAAAACATTTTAATTACTTGGTTTATACTCTAAGAAAAGAATTTAATTATTTAGGGCATTTACTAAGCAAAATGTAATTTTCTCGCCGCTTAGAAAAGTTTAATTATTTAGGCAAAGAATATATTTTAATAAAAGAGTTTAATTAGTATATGCTCTAAGAAAACTTTAATTACTTGGGGTATATATAATCTTAAGAGTTCAAGAGTCTAATAATTCAAGTAAACCTCGATCTTTTTTTAATTTTCAATTACGTGAATTCAAGAATATTTTTAAATTGTTGTTCTTGAATATTAACGAATATTTTAAGGAAATAAAGCAATAAATTACATTTATCATTTAATATCAAATTATTCATAATTTCTGTTGAAAGTTTCTTGAAAATCTTTGAAAATTTACTTAAGAATCTGTGGGCATGTTTTGTGTTTTTTTTTTTTTTTTTTTTTTTTTTTTTAGAAAATTCCAAGTAAATGAATACGAATAAACTCCGAGTATATGAATACGAATAAACTCCAAGTATATGAATACGAATAAACTCCAAGTATTTGAATACGAATAAACTCTAAGCATATATTAGTATGAATAAACTCCAAGTATATAAATACGAATAATCTCCAAGTATATGAATACGAATAAACTCCAAGAATATGAATACGAATAAACTCCAAGTATATGAATACGAATAAACCTCAAGTATATGAATATAAATAAATTCCAAGCATATGAATACGAATATTTATTTCCCGGTTACAATTCAAATATCACTTCGCCAAAACTTTGCTTTAGTCATGCGAATGATTTACACAACCGTTAAACCACGGCAGCGGCAAAACCACTAAAAGAGTAAAAATATTTTTAAAGTGTTTTTGATTCATATATTTCTATTCTAAATTCATGATTTAGAGAATTACAATAAGATAAATATTGTATATATATATATATATATATATATATATATATATATATATATATATATATATATATATATATATATATATATATATATATATATATATATATATATATATATATATATATATATATATATATATAATATATATATATATATATATATATATATATATATATTATATATATTATATATATTAAAGTGGATAAACACTTCTTGTTTCCTAAATACTGTAGAAAATGATATATTATTGGAAAAAAGTACTAATAGTCCTATAAGTACTATGTATTTGTTTTAAATAATGATAATAATAGGTATGTAAATACCTAGTATTTATTTGCAATTTTAATAATAGACCTATAAAAACTAAATATTTGTTTAAAATAATAATAATAGACCTAAATATTCTCTATATTCATTTAAAATTATATAATAGGCCCATTAATACTATATATTTATTTATAATAATAATAATAATAATAATAATAATAATAATAATAATAATAATAACAATAATAATAATAATAATAATAATAATAATAATAATAATAATATAATAATAATAATAATAATAATAATAATAATAATAATAATAATAATAATAATAATAATAATAATAATAATAATAATAATAATAATAATAATAATAATAATAATAATAATAATAATAATAATAATAATAATTTCTTCCAATATATTATAAATGAGGATGAGAGATAATGGATTAGAGTCACGTAAGCATATATTGTGAACATGTGCATATATCACCTCAAAGATAACAAACTCCGATACTAACACAGCTTTGCCAATCACCAAATTTCTTTAAAAATTTTATGCAGATTATCACCGCTCACGGGTCAAGCCATTTTCAAGGAGGGGGCAGAATCATTACATAATGAATGCCAAATTATAACTTTATTACATAAAATGTGCCAGTGAAAATATGATCACAGTGCCACATGAAGATTTATAATTTCTTTATTAGAAAAATGAATTAGGCAAGCTACTTTCGTATAATTTGTCTTTTCTTCTTTATTAGTAACTTAATTGATAACGCCACTTTATATATATATATATATATATATATATATATATATATATATATATATATATATATATATATATATATATATATATATATATATATATATATATATATATATATATATATATATATATATATATATATATATATATATTATTTTATTAGAAAATAAATTGGGAAGCTACTTTCTTAAAATTAATATTTCTTTTCATTTCTTAATAGAAAATAAAATTATGAAGCTACTTTTTCATAATTAATATTTTCCTTTCTTATTAGAAAATAAATTGGTGAAGCTATTTTTTTTTATAATTAAGTTTTCCTTTCTTATTAGAAAATAAATTGGTGAAGCTGCTTTCTTATAATTAATGTTTTACTTTCTTATTAGAAAATAAATTGGTGAAGTTACTTCTTTTATAATTAATATGATTTCCTTTCTTATTAGAAAATAATCTGGTGAAGCTAATTTTTTATAAAGTAAATGTCTTTTCTCCATTGAAATTTTTTAGAAACAGTCATTTTATGTATCTTGGTATATTTTTCCACTGTTTCTATATCATCTAGTAAAATAGGAACACTAAAATAGGAGTAGTGAAGTTTGTTTTGTAAAGTTGTACCTAGTACAACTTTAAAAACAAACCATACATTACTAAGACTTTAATATTGGGGATACCTTCTTTATTTTCATCTTTTCTAAGAAGAGGCAAGAGAAGTACAACTTTTTTTGGACTATATCCTCCAATGGCGTGGAACGTATTCGTGGGATATATAGTTCTAACCCTACAAAGTACAATCAACAGGTGGTCTTCGCGTATCCTGTAGCTCTTTTATTATTATTATTATTATTATTATTATTATTATTATTATTATTATTATTATTATTATTATTATTATTATTATTTGGAAGCAATTGTCCTAGAATTTGTATATTATTAGTTTCTGCTAATCTTATAATTAAACAATAATTGATGGAATAATAATTATTATTATTATTAAATAACAATAATTATTATTATTAATAGTAGTAGTAGTAGTTGTTGTTGTTGGTGGTGGTGTTGTTGTTGAAGATGATGATGATATTGTTTTTGTTATGATTACAATAGTAGCTAATAATAATGGTAGCAGTCCTGTATTAAAACTTATGAAATTTCTTAGTACTAGGGATAAATAATAATAATAATAATAATAATAATAATATTGTCATTATTATTATTATTTTTATTTAGCGGTAATAGTAATATAGTACCTGAAATCCTTGGTCCGGTTGACGTTGTGAGGGGGCGGAAGGGTCCTGAATGGTAAGAGGCTCTATGTTCATATTTACCAATTGCGATACATTTTAGGCACTTTTGTGCCCAACATACCCCACTTTCCCCTCCTGCCGGCGGCGAGGAGAAGGACGCCGCGGGAGGAGGGGATGAGAGATAAAAATACAGGACCCAGAACAGTAAATTTTTAATGAATGACCCAACTTGAGTTTCGTGATGTATTGCACTAGACCATAAAGGTCCTTGGGAGAAAATGGTCGTTTATGGGTAGATTCCTTGAGGCATGATCGATACTCTTATATTTTGGGAGGCTTTGTGGCTTTTAAAATTAACTCACTTTTTTTTGTGAGGACCGAAGTGATAATTAATTTGGTATGTTTAGTATAATATGTATAACTTTAAATGCTTTACTTAATTTTGAGATATTACCTAACCGGCTTTTATCGAAAGGTGCGACTTTGGTTTAAATGAAACAGGTGGTAATAAAAAACAGGTGGATTTTAAAAGGTGATTTGTTATGGATGGAAATAATAAACCACTGCAAGAGTAAGTGATAATTTTATATAAATATTGAATAGCTAGTCACTGTTAACACTATTAATGCCATTTTTAGAGGTCAATTGACGATTAAAACATCGTATAAAGTAAAAAATAAAAATGGTATAACACACAAAAACCGAAGTGCAGCGACATGAAACAAGATTTCAACTAAACATGGCTTCTTTTACTCTAGATGTGCTATTGATTGGAGGGAAGGCACACGCGAAATCAATAGTTTAAGGGGGATTTCAAAACAGCTGAGCGCGCGCAATGTTTTCCGTTCTCTCTCTTTCACTCTCTCTCTCTCACTCACTCTCTTTCTGTCTCTGTCTCTGTCTCTGTTTGTCTCTCTCTCTCTCTTTCACTCTCTCACTCTCTCTGTCTGTCTGTCTGTCTGTCTCTCTCTCTCTCTCTCTCTCTCTCTCTCTCTCTCTCTCTCTCTCTCTCTCTCTCTCTCTCTCTCTCTCTCTCTCTCTGTTTCTCTTTATCTGTTAAATTTTCTCCCATCTAATTCCAATGGACAGAACCTTCAATCAAATGGATGGGAGAGCGTAATTGAAAATAGAATAATGTCATTATATGAAAAGCAATTTCTAATCTCAACTTTTTTTTTTTTTTTTTTTTTAATAAATAATCAAAGATAAATGAATTTATAATAGTTTTTTTGCTATTATTTTTGTTTTCTTTCATCCATTTTTTAAAAATTTTTTTTTTTGAAGTGGAGCTATACTTTTAAAAGGCAAGGATGAACTTTTTTATGCAAGCGATTATTATATTT
>SEYY01000437.1:125000-127500 GCA_009176605.1 Armadillidium nasatum | reverse complement strand
CAATCTGAAAGCTCTTGTCAGTCAGAAAGTTCTTGTCAACCTAAAAGTTATTGCCAGTCAGAAAACTTCTGTCAGTCAAAGTGCTTGCTAGTTGCATGTTTCATCCAGGGAACTTCCTAATATTTCTTCGTTACTGGTTATGGTCTTCCCTTTTGAAGCTATAACTATCCCAAAAGCAATAATCATATATATATATATATATATATATATATATATATATATATATATATATATATATATATATATATATATATATATATATATATATATATATATATATATATCACTTCTGGATATTTCTGTTCGATTTACATCTAAAGAATCAACACTTTTCTAGGATCACTAATTTAAAATCTAGTCGCTTGTGGATATTTCTGTTCGATATACACAGAGAAAGATCAGCAAACCACAATTCTGAGACCACTAATCTAAAAATCTTACCATTTATGAACATTTTTTGTGTCTACACAATGAGAAAAGAACAAACCGATGTTTTGGGGACCACTAGTCTAAAAAATCTAATTACTTGGGGACTATATACACCGAGAGTGATAACGAAACCATACTTTGAAACCACTAATTTAAAAAAAAAAAAAATATTCTTTTTTTCAAAAATTTTATTTATTTATTTTATGGAAAAATAAATCGAGGCCTTGGGGGGGTTATACTTCCACATTGTTTTGATAATTTTCCAGACAAATTACTAAATTGTTTGAGTTTTAGTTTGAAATAATTTGTAAGTGTAAAGAAAATAAGAAATTCGTCGATTTTGAAGAAAATAGTGACACAACTCAAAATGTATCATATATAAGATAAATTTATTAATAAACTATACAAAATTCAAAGCTATTTGTTTTACATAATTTTAAAGTCGTAGATCGTACTAATTCTTATCTACAAATATTATTCATAGAACTTGAACAAAATACATTTCTGTGAACAAACAAAATTTCTTCAGTCACTCCTAAAAAAAATTTAAATATTTTGAAATTTTGACTTCACGCACTTCCAAACTGACAAATTTTATGTATTCCTAAATGCATCTTGTTTAGGAGGTCAGATTTGTATCATAAACAGCTAAATCAGCATTTTGGTCGATTTATTTCTTGTAAATATAAATGTAAGTTTTACCTGTACTTAATACTTAGATTACTTAATACTGCATTTGCATGTAGGGTATATATATATATATATATATATATATATATATATATATATATATATATATATATATATATATATATATATATATATATATATATATATATATATATAAGTGTAGAGCATTTAATTTCCTTAATAACATCATATTCATTTGATCGCATAAATTCATAAGATTTACTATACGTATTATAACAGAATCGATTTTGCAAACCTTAGATCCTGGTAGGAGCAATTTAAACTTCAGTCCGTAAGTTAGGCCCGAGATATTGGGAAGAAGTTGAAATCTTATATATTGGAGAGGGCTTAATTAGAACATACTTTGGGCTCTTCTATGAATTTATACACCTTCTGTATTGCTCTTCTTATTAATTTACTATTATTATTATTATTATCATCGTAATTTTGTTGAGTTGTATATTTTGGTTATTTTCATTGGGTAATTTCCGAGGTTGTTTCTTCTTATTAAATTGGGTATTTATATTTAAAGGTAAATTACTTATTTTTGAAGTAAACTACATTAGTGAAAGTGAAATTTACAAGTTAACTCTTTTATTAAAGTATATTTAAAATTGTATAATTAGTGATATATATATATATATATATATATATATATATATATATATATATATATATATATATATATATATATATATATATATATATATATATATATATATATATATATATATATATATATATATATATATATATATATATATATATATATATATTATATATATATATATATATACATGTGTAATAAAAGTTCCTATAGAAAGATCTATATATAAATACTGCTAAGAAAAAGTGGAGGATAGATACGAGTTTCAGAACAAACAAAAGAGATGCGAAGAAAAATTTCTAATTTTTTCATTTCAGAAATGGATAAAAAAAAGAAAAAAAAAAAAAAAAAAAAAAAAAAAAAAAAAAAAAAAAAAAAAAAAAAAATAAAAAAAAAAAAAAAAAAAAAGAAAAAAAGAAAAAAAATGTGTCTGGCAAGTGATCAAAAATATATATGTATAGTTTTTATACCATTTTTTAATGCTCTTTTGGAGAAAGGGGGGGGATGGGGTTACGGGGGGTAAAGATCCCTTAGGATGCAAGTTGTTTTTTTTTTTCTTTTTATTTTTTTTTTTTTTTTTTTTTTTTTTTTTTTTTTTTTTTTTTTTTTTATTTATTTTTTATTATTAATATATTATTAATTATTATTATTATTATTATTATTATTATTATTATTATTATTATTATTATATTATATATATTATATTATTATTATTATTATTATTATTATTATTATTATTATTTATTATTATTATTATTATTGCTTCTAGTTATA
>SEYY01000437.1:82500-90000 GCA_009176605.1 Armadillidium nasatum | reverse complement strand
ATATATATATATATATATATATATATATGTGTGTGTGTGTGTGTGTGTGTGTGTGTGTGTGTGTGTGTGTGTGTGTGTGTGTGTGTGTGTGTGTATAAATGTGCTTCTTTTCGCAGACGTTTTCAAGTATTTTTGTACTTTTTAAAATTGAATCCATGTAATATATTAACGACTTTATTTCTCTGTAATTACCTTTCATTGTTTGGGCATTTAAGATATTTTATTACAACTTTTAATTTACATGAAACGAGAGAGAGAAAAAAAAATTTTTAATTCCTATTTTAGATTTTTTGTTCTTAATTCCATCGCTCGATTCTCTCTCTTTCGGGAGATGAGCGGAAGTAGTTTTAAAGATCAGTCGGACGTTCTTCGCTTGAATTCATCTGATCGTTTTTTTGCCAGTCGTCTTCTTCTTCTTCTTCTTCGTCGTCGCCGTCGTCTAGATTCCAAAATTCATAAAGAATCGGTCCGCAATCATCTTTCAGCCTTCTTTTATCTTTCCAAAAACAAGTGATGCCGCGCTTTCCCGTTTAGAACCCTCCAGCAGTATTCTTGGCAGAAAACGAAGCAACAGCAGGAGTAGAAGTAGGAGTAGGAGAAGTATCTTAAGAAGAAGAAGAAGTAGAATCAAAAGTAGTGAGGATGAGAGAAAGAAGCATCCTGAAAGGGAAAATGAAAGGATGCGACGGAGGAGTCTAATTAATCGAAAGAAGAGCGCAAGGAGGCTCCACAATTACGGCTCGTTGACGACGCTCCAATCAATACTTGAAAGTCTTGCTCGGCCCGATCTGGATTGCGTGTGCCATCATTGCGGCATCTTGCCGTCGGAGCTCATTTGGGGGAGCACAAGGCCGGGCGGGAGATTGCGGGGAGAAAAAGTGTTTTTGAAAGATGGAAATAGAGAGAGAGAGAGAGTTAGGGGAGGAAGGAAAGCAGTGGGAGTGGTGGGGGAGGGGTTTGAAACGAAGATTTCACTTGGCAAGAAAACGAGAAAAGCAAAGAAGAAGATGAATGTGAGAGACATAGGTTACAGAGGAGAGGAATAAATTAGGTTTAAAACAATTCAAGGGACGAACTTTTGAGAAAGATAATACGAAGTTTTAGGAGTGTCACAATTACAAATATAAGCTTGTACAAAAGAGTAATAATTTAAATAATAGGATTTATTAAACGTATTATTATTATCATTAAAATGTGTTATTATGTATTAAAATATTAAATTTGTTATTAATTATCGAAAATTTATTTAATTTTTTTTACTTTTTATTTGTCAAAAAAAAAAAAAAAAAAAAAAAAAAAAATTTTTTTTTTTTTTTTTTTTTTTTTTAATTTTTAAATTATTAAATTTTTATTATTATTATTATTATTATTATTATTATTATTATTATTATTATTATTATTATTATTAAATTTAATATTGCTTTTAAATTTAATAAGATAACAAGATATTTTTTTTTAACATGTAAAATCTTGATACAAAAGAACAATAAATATAAATTACGCAATTCAAACACTAGGAAATAATAAAAATTAAAAAAAAAATAAAAACAAAAAATTTGAAAATAAAACTTTCCAAAACGAAAATGAAAAAAAAATAAATATATTTTTTTCACTTAGTTTAAACAAATCGTAAATTTTTTTTTTTCAACAAGGAAGCCCATAGAAAGCCCACTTTTTTTGTATATAAAATCTATGATTAATGGTTTGCTTTCAACTCGAGCAAAATTTATCGATTTCTCGAAGACTTTTTTTTCCTCATTTTATTATTTCATTTTCATCCCTCCTGTAGAAGGCAAGTGCCCGACGCCTTTAAGATCGCTTCACATAGGAAAGAAATTACAAGAGAGGAATTGGAGCCCCAAATTGCTGACAGATCTGTGGAGAAAGAATATAAGATAGAGGCTCTAGGATTTTCTTTCATTGATTTTTGAGTAATGACTCGGAGCGGAGGGAAAACTTGCTGCCCCCGGCACCCCAACCCCCCTTATCTCGGCACCCATCTTTAACCCAGAAGCCCCTACACCCCCAGCTCTTCCCCATGAGGCCAAATGAAATAATATGAGGAAGAAAGATTGAAATCTAAGCATAATCGAAATACATTGGAATTTTGCAGAAAATAAGAATACTAACTTCTGTACTTCTTTATATATATATATATATATATATATATATATATATATATATATATATATATATATATATATATATATATATATATATATATATATATATATATATATATATATATATATATATTATATATATATATATATATATATATATATATATATATATATATATATATATATATATATATATATATATATATATATATATATATATATATATATATATATATATATATATATATATAATATAATATATATATAAATATATATATATATAAATAAATAGATACATACATACATACATACATACATACATACATACATACTTACATACATACATACATACATACATACATACATACATACATACATAGATAGAGAGACAGACAGAGAGAGTTTTAAAGCCTTATTGTTAAACAATTGCAAAATAAATTAGTATTTATTTTCTTATTCGTCTACTTTTGAAGCCCGTCATTAAAACATGTTTTGTTGCAATTTACGAAAATAATTATGTATTGAAACGAATAAGTAACCTAAATGAAATTTAAAATGTATTCAACATATTTTTTTTTCTTTCTTTCTTTTTTTGAATTGTTTTTTTTTTTAAATTAAAAAATTGGGTAATTTACTTTTTTTTTAATGGAAATTTATTTATTTATTTATTTATTTATTTATTTATTTATTTATTTTTTATTTGTTATTTAGTTATTTATATATTTATTTAATAATTACATAATTTTAATGCCATAACTTTTTTTAATTGAATAATTTGAATTATTTATATATATATATATATATATATATATATATATATATATATATATATATATATATATATATATATATATATATATATATATATATATATATATATATATATATATATATATATATATATATAATCAATAACAGTTATTTAAAAATAAAGCAGAAATTATTATAGTGTCATTATAACAAATTTGAATGTTTAAATTATTATTATTATTATTATTATTATTATTATTATTATTATTATTATTATTATTTATTATAATTATTATTATGAGTACTCTTAATGTTATTACTACTATTAAGATTATTTTTTTATTATTATTTTTATTATTATTATTATTATTATTATTATTATTATTAATTATTATTATTATTATTATTATTATTTTCTAAATCAGGATTTAATATATATATATATATATATATATATATATATATATATATATATATATATATATTATATATAATATATATATATATATATATATATATATATATATATTATATATATATATGAACCAGTTCAGTGTTATTAATTGAAAGCGGGTAGTTAAAAACTGTATTGGCAGTTCTGTTTCTTGATAAAGTTGCCAAGTAATTTTATGTAATATTTTAAGCATTGTTATTTTTAATTTTTATTAAAAAAATATTTTATTCATTTTATTTTATTTCTTTTTCCAGAGTTATAATGATTGATGGTTATCGTCTACTAAATTAGTGATTCATGCCAAACTTTGCAAATATGGGCAGCAGTGAACTGCAGTTACAACAGCAACAGCTGCCAGGGCAACAACAGCATCTGCACGATCAATTTCAACAGCTTTATTGCCATCAATTAAAACCTCAACAGAAAGAAGAGGAACACTTGTATAAAAACTCCAAAAAAGAATCGCTGGCACAAATCGACATCTTAGATAGACCGAACAAAAGTCTTAGCAATGATGATGAGGACGATAGGACACAGAAACAACAGCCTCAACAACAGCAGCAGCAACAACAGCAACAGCAGCAGCAACAACAACAACAACAGCAACAAGCATACAGTCTCTCGTGGAAAGAATTTCCTTCCAATTTTATTTCTTTCTTCAAGTAATATAAATTTTTTATTATAATATTGTTTTAACTTTTTGTTCTGTTGATTTTAGAACGTAATTAAGAATGCTAACTTAATTAATTAATTAATAATATTAATAATAATAATAATAATAATAATAATAATAATAATAATAATAATAATAATAATAATAATAATAATAATAATAATAATAATAATAATAATAATAATAATAATAATAATAATAATAATAAAATATATTTATTATTAATTAATGGGGTCTATAAAATATATCTTAATATTTCTTTCAAATGTATTTCCATTATTTATATATAAAATATGATTAATTCAACAGTATTTTAAATTTTGGACTATTAACTTATTTCTTTCTTCTATTTTAGAGAATTGCAGGAAGCAGAAGAGTTGGTTGATGTGACTCTAGCTTGCGAAGGTCGTCAGGTATCTGCTCATAAAGTAGTTCTTGCAGCGTCTAGTCCATTTTTCAGAAGACTTTTGAAGGTGTGTATATCTAATTCTAATTTTATAATTATTTTTTTGTTTTTGCTAAATTAATATTTTTTAATTATAATTATTTTGTTGTTAAATTATTATTTTATTATAATTATTTTGTTGTTAAATTATTTTTTAATTATAATTATTTTGTTGTTAAATTATTTTTTAATTATAATTATTTTGTTGTTAAATTATTTTTTAATTATAATTATTTTGTTAAATTATTTTTTTATTTAATTATTTTGTTAAATTATTTTTTAATTATAATTATTTTGTTGTTAAATTATTTTTTAATTATAATTATTTTGTTGTTAAATTATTATTTAATTATAATTATTTTGTTGTTAAATTATTTTTTAATTATAATTATTTTAAAAAAAAAAAAAAAATTTTTTTAATTATAATTATTTTGTTAAATTATTTTTAATAATTATTTTGTTGTTAAATTATTTTATTAATTATAATTATTTTGTTGTTAAATTATTTTTTAATTATAATTATTTTGTTGCTAAATTATTTTTTAATTATAATTATTTTGTTGTTACATTAATTTTTAATTATAAATTATATTTAAAAATATTATTATAATTTTAATTAGTAATAACTTTGTTACTTCATTTTATAATTATTTTCTATTTTTAAATTATTTGATGTAATATTTTTATATTAAATCGTTTATTTTTCTTATTTTTTAATACAAAATTTTTTTTTTTTTTTTTTTTTTTTTTTTTTTTTTTTTTTTTTTTTTTTTTTTTTTTTTTTTTTTTTTTTTTTTTTTTTTTTTTTTTTTATTTTTATTTTAAATTTATATTAATTGTGATTATTTTTAAATATAATTTCATTTTTTCATTTTTTTGAAATCTGTACAAAATTAATTATTTTTGGTTATATTTATTTTTTAAATTATAATTATTTTTATGAAATAAAATATTTTTCTATCATATTAGAAGGATTTAAAAAAATTAAATTTTCAATTATAATTATTTATTTTAAATATTAGTTAAATAATTTTGAAGTATACATATATTAAATTAAATTACATATTCTTTATTATTATTTTAGAAGATTTTGCTAAGTTAATTTTTAATTTCTTTCTCACTTTCAGAGCAATCCTTGCCAGCACCCAATTGTAATCCTTAATGAAGTTAGATATAGTGAACTCACTCCTTTGCTTCATTACATGTATCACGGGGAAGTTAGTATAAATTATGAACAGATTACTAACTTCCTTCGTACAGCACGCCTTCTTCAGGTAAGAGGGCTCACTGGCGAGACTTCAGAACCCATTCCTACTACTGGAGAAAGAAAACCTAAAGAATCACCAACTAAAGAAAAAGAAGAAAAAAAGCCCGCGCTCGAACGGCCTCCTTCTGCTGATTCAGAAGAAAGAAATTTTACTGTAAGTCCTGTACCAAAGCGACAAAAAATATCGAACTCTGTAGGATCATACAGTGGGTCATTCAGTGCAAATCATAGAGAATCACCGGCCTCTCCAATCCAGAGAAGAGAAGACTCAACCCCTCCAAATGTAAGCCCTCCATCTATTAATAGTCTACCCTCTGGCATACCACCTTTGCCTCCAATACCTGGATTATCAATGCCATTATCGATGCCCTCCACAATCACTTCCCTCCCTCCTGTTACATCGTCTCTCCCTCCTGGCAATCCATCCCATTGTCCTCCTTCCATTCCGTCGTCGTCACCTTTTCCCCATCTATTCGCTCCACATTATGGACAACAGCAGTCTCAGGGAGATGATGCGAGTGATACTTGTGCCTCAGATCGCTCAGAAGAAAGACCTCGTGGAGATTTAGACGGTGAAGATGACCAAGATAACTCCTTGGAAAAAATGTCTGGCTTAGCAAACATGGCCGCACTTAAAGGTTAGATTTAATAATAATAATAATAATAATAATAATAATAATAATAATAATAATAATAATAATAATAATAATAATAATAATAATAATAATAATAATAATAATAATAAAAATAATATTAATAATAACAATAATAATAATGATAATAATAATTAAAAAAATAAATGATGTTTGAATGACTCTTCATGTAGTTCTTATGTATTTATCGAATATTTCTAATCCTACTTTACTTTGATTTGTAGGATTAGCAGGATTTCCTGGACCTTCGGGACTCATTGGATTAACCGGTGGAGCAGGTCTGGGTCCGAACGCTGATCACTCTCCAGGTGAGTCAAAGCGTATGTATGTGTTGTGATTCGTACATGCAAGACTTTCTTTATTCTATATTTTTATAATCGATTTATTTTTTATCACAGATATATATTACATCTAAATCTTCTTGCACTTTTTTTTCTTAATAAAATTTTTTCCATTTTAAAAACGTATGTCAATATTTTCTTCATGATATCATAATGTAACTGGCCATTATTTTAGGGCCATTTTAATATGCATGCTTAAATATAAGCATGACTTTCTTACTCATCCGGTGTATGTTTTTATATTTTAAATCTACTTATATATATTTATATTTATATTTAAATATATTTTGCAATTCTCCAGTACTTTGGTATACTTAAGAAGGTAAAGTACTAAATAATATTTCAATCTGTTAATGTGACGGTGTACAGAAAGAGATTGTACCACACTTATCATAAACTAGTAGTTAACATTCGATATTAAAGACGATGAACACATACCGCGGCACCAAACTTTGTGTTTTCGAGTAATGCTACTCAAATGAAAGAGCACCTATCCTATCGCGTTGCACTGTAGTTATTTTGTCATAAACTCTCAAAGACCAGCTGTAAATTTCTCCAAAATTTAAAAATCATGTTTTTTACAAGAATTTTGTGAATAATATCAATATGAACTGAACATCGAAGAAATCCAAGTCAAAATATATATCGTGATAACATTTTACGATGCCATCTCTTAGTTTATCAAGAGAAGAATTACATATAGTTTATCAAGAGAAGAATTTTATATTTACACTAAATCCGTCTGACCCCAAATGGATACTATACAAAATTCCAGTAAGGTAAGTTTAACAATT
>SEYY01000437.1:75000-77500 GCA_009176605.1 Armadillidium nasatum | reverse complement strand
TTTTTTTCATTTTCGGCAGTTGTTTAGAGGAGGTACAAAACTACAACTTCCTATACTTCATTCAACGCTATTTGTTCTTTTCGAGATGTTGCCTCTCAAATTTTGAAATTTCTCTCAAATTTTTCAATATATATATATATATATATATAATATATATATATATATATATATATATATATATATATATATATATATTATATATATATATATATATATATATATATATATATATATATATATATATATATATATATATATATATAATATATAATATATATATATATATATATAATATATATTATATATATATATATATATATAATATATAAATAGCAATTAACCATCTACAATTTATCAGTTGGGAGGTCCCGACGACATTGTAGGGTAATGGGAGTGCCTGTGTGTGGAAGTGTATGCCCATATCTACCCAAATAATGCAGTTTAGCATCGATTGGCAGTTCGTAGGTGTGATATCGATGAAATATGGTAAAAGGACAAACCAGCTAAATTCGGTGAGTGACATGGTAGGAGATGTAACGTCAACCTTCAATGTTTGTGCAAGTAATATGGAGAGGTTACGATGGAGTCTGACAAGCGACGATTTTGTGGCAATCACAACACTGGTAGCTGAAGGGTACAACAAATGCCAACTGGGCCGACGGCTCAGGGTCTGACATACAACCATCGGAAGGGTCCTACAGAGGTACAAGCTTATACATGCTCACACCAGGTGGCCTGGCCAAGGTAGGCCACGAGCAACAACGGCCGTAGAAACAGAAATATATGGTTAATGGATCGCGATCGACATCAACATTCGTGCCATCTGCAGGCTGTCATCAGGCCCTTGTTAGCACGAATATCATTCGACGTCACCTCGCGGAACATGGATGCCACCCACGGAGGTCGGCAAGAGGGCTCCAGCTCACCAGCGAGCACCGAAGAGCAAGGACGGCTTTCGTACAACAACACCTGCATTGGCGGCCCCAGGATTGGGCGAGCATCCTATTTACGGAAGTATATTTATATATATATATATATTATATATATATATATATATATATATATATATATATATATATAATATAATATATATATAATATATATATATGAGTATGACGGCAGGGACAGGTGGCATGCACATAAACTCAGGTAACCATAAATTTGACGTGCAGAAAGAGACTAGAGAGAATTAGGGTGAACGAAAGACCTGATAAGACGAAAAGACCTAGACTCCATCTTTTCCAGAGCATCATGAGTGGAACCACCCAGATCTGTGAAACTACTCATATACAGAAAACAGAACACCTATGGAAAACTAAGCATATTTCGAAGGAGCCCCAGAACATTCAACCTCACAGAAGCTTATTTTAAAGAGAAGTTTGTGATCCTTCCATGAAAGATTACGACTTACGAGAAAAAGACATAGCGAGAATATTAAAGACAGACGAAGGTTTGAATCTAAATTCAGAATTGCATTGAACGTTGTGTCTATTAGGAACATGACATTGAAAAACTCCATATTTTCTTTGCTCTCTGCGAGAGAAAGAGGTTGACTACTCCAGTATCACTATCCCAGCTTTAATAATTGTTGTTGACTATAATATATATATATATATATATATATATTATATATATATATATATATATATATATATATATATATATATATATATATATATATATATATATATATTTATATATATTAGAGGTGGACCGATAGTAATTTTTTGCTATCCGCGGATGCGGATGCGGTTGCGGATATTCAATTGCGGATATCCGCAGATGCGGATGCGGATGCGGATAGTTTAATTTTTTTAGGAGTTTTTGCCATAAATTCTTGGGATTTTAAAATATAATATCCAGAATCTATGTTACCGGGTGTGGGACGGGGACCCAACTTTGAACACCCCACCAACCTCTTTCCCAACCTCCACCGATTTCAAAAAAGTTATATATATATAGTATATATATATATATATATATATATATATATATATATATATATATATATATATAATATATATATATATATATATATATATATATATATATAGCCAGTAATTCAGTATTACCTTCACACTTTCACAGTTTCACATATTCCATTTGAAGTTAATAATTGGTAAGTTATTTTTTAGAAATAAAAGCTTTTGGGCTCTTTCAGGTGAAAGTTTGGTTCGCTTTTCGTCATTAATGAGGCCTGCTCCACTGAAAAGACGCTCACTAGCAACACTAGTTGAAGGACATGTAAATAAGTCTTGCCAGCTCAGAAAGAAAAGGAAAACTTTTGCAATTATCTCTCCACCAAACCAGTTCGTCTTTATCTGCCTCCAAGCGTGGGAGTTTCAGATAATTTTCAATAATCGATATTGTATCCTTTGACACTTCTGACTGTGATTCTTCATTGCTGCTGGAAGCTAGAAGATCTTTCATTGATTTAGCAATGCTTAAGCTAACAGATTTTGTTTCTTTTGTATCTGAGAGCTTTTGCTTTTTCTTGAAA
>SEYY01000437.1:32500-37500 GCA_009176605.1 Armadillidium nasatum | reverse complement strand
CACATTGGGGTCTATTGAACCCTAAAGTTTAGTCCATAAAGATCTTCAATTTATTTTAATAGCATTTAAAATACAAATATGATGCAATGCAAATATTGCAAACAATAATAATAATACTGATAATAATACGTAAAGTAGCAAAATATAATAATAATAATAATAATATATAATAATAATAATAATAATAATAATAATAATAATATAATAATAATAATAATAATAATAATAATAAAATAAGAAAAAAAAAATAATAATATAATAATAATAATAATAATAATAATAATAATAATAATAATATAATAATAATAATAATAATAATATAAGAACATGAAATAATAATAATAATAATAATAATAATAATAATAATAATAATAATAGTAATAATAATAATAAAAATAATAATAATAATAATAATATATAATAATAATAATAATATAATATATAATAATAATAATGAAAATAGATTTTAGACTTTTAATTAATTAACATTATATAAGTTATTTTATAATACTTTAAAAGTTAGCATAAATATAATCTTGTGACAAGGGCATCCAAAAAAATACGATTCATGAATTGTAATAATAATAATAATAATAATAATAATAATAATAATAATAATAATAATAATAATAATAATAAAAATAAAATGATATTTTGTCTTAGATGGCGAATTTCTCATCAAATCAGAGGCCTTAGGCCATTCCTTTATGGCATTTGTTACAAAAAAATTCCTTATTACATTAATTAGTGGGAGGTATGGTAGATTAAGTTTCTTCTATTTCATATCTGTGTGAAACTTAATTTCCAATAAATCACCAGCAAGTTATCACTAATTTACAATCATGTTTCATGAACTCCAATTGGCCAACTATAAACCTTACAATAGTTAACACTCAAGGGACGAAATATGTCTTGAGTATGATGGAGGTTCATTGAAAAACAAATGTTTCGTAATACATTATTTATTAAGAGGAACTTTTAAGGCCTTTAATAATAATAATAATAATAATATAATATAATAATAATAATAATAATAATATAATTAGATCCACTCCTTATCAATCAATATATGTAAACTTATTCGAAAATACATTGTAAAGTAAATTTTTCTCAATATGTCTGGTTTTAAGAATCTTTTAAGGATGTAAAATATGCCATTCGATTTATTAATTGAAAAAATTACCTGTAATATGATGTTTACGTTTTAAATCCACCTTCAAATGCAGTCCTAGATATTTATATCCAGAAACCCTCTCTAGAAAGAGTTGCTCAATTTGTCCATCAAGTTGATTTTTGACATTTTTCTGTATCTAAAGCGATTTAAAAATTTTTTTTTGAAAAATTTACCCTTCATAAAAATGATTAAAAATGGAAAAACCACTGGTCGAAATGTCCTGAAAATTGAACTGTATATTCACAGTTTCAATAGCTAAAAACTGAACGTTGGCGATTTTTGATATCTGCTATACAGAAAAGCCCTTGAATTCCAACTGTTTAAATTTTTTTGGAAATTTTGTTACATTTACACCTCCGGAGAAAAATAATAATAATAAACAAACTACACCACTTTTTTGCATTTTTGGCAGATTTTTAAAGAATGTATAGAGCTAACTTTCTCTCAATATATCATTTACTGCTATTTGTTTTTTTTGTTGTTTTTTTTCGAGATATAGCTTCTTAAATTTTGACAATTTTCAAAAAGTTTCCAAATTTCCAAATTTTAAGAGGCTATAGCTTGAAAAGAACAAATGGCATTGAATGACGTATTGACAGAAAGTTATAGCTCTGTACATCCTCAAAACAACTGCTGAAAATGTAAAAAGTTTCAGGAGTAGTTTTTTTTTAAAGATATTTGTTCGGAAGTGTAAATTTTCAAAAAATTTCTAAATAATCAGACATAAAGGGCACATAACTATTTTCCTAAAGCAGATATAAAAATTTTTTAAATTTTCAAGTATTTCGACAGTTTTTTTCCTTCTATTCATTTTTATCAAGGCTAAATTAATTTAAAAATATTAAAATAGATAATTATAATAATAATTTTAATAATAATCTAAAAATAATTAAAATTAATTATAATCCAGTAATAAAATAATAATAATAATAATAATAATAATAATAATAATAATAATCAATAATTATAATAATAATAATATTAATAATAATAATAATAATTTTTAATAATAATAATAATATAATAATAATAATTAATAATAATAATAATAATAATAATAATTATTATAGTAATAATAATAATCATAATAATTTCAAAATGATCTCTTGCTAATTTATGATTTCTGAAAGGTTTATTATCTGTTACTCTCATTTGATTAATGGATTCTACTCTAATTTTACCTAATTTTGTGCAAGATTAATCACTAATAATAATAAGTAAATAAAAAATCAAAATAGAAAATAATAATAATAAAATAATAATAATAATAATAATAATAATAATAATAATAATAATAATAATAATAATAATAATAATAATATAATAATAATAATAATAATAAATAATAATAATAATATATAATAATAATAATAATAATAATAATAATATAATAATAATAATAATAATAATAATAGATTTCAAAAACATATTCCTATGAAAGAAAAGACAAAAAGATTATAATCATTTTTTTTTCCAGTAATTTCATTCTATTTTTTGAAAATTCCGTTGTGACATTTTTGTCACTCGTAATAACGATTCGTTGTGACTTTTTGCAGTGTATCACTGTTACTTATAATATTAATAATAATGATAATAATAATAATAATAATAATAATAATAATAATAATAATAATAAATAATGATCATTAAACAAGTTTTCTGATATATTTATTATTTCATTTAAATAATTTAAATAAGAATTAAAAATTCTATGTTAAATTCCTATTTTTATTGGAAAAAAATTACACAATTCCAATTATTTTATTAATAATAATAATTATAATAATAATAATGATAATAATAACAATAAAACTATAATCAAAAGTAATAATAATAATAATAATAATAATAATAATAATAATAATAATAATAATAATAATAATAATAATAATAATAATAATAAAAATGAAATAATAATCACAATATATATAATAGAAATAATAATAATAATATAATTATATATTAAAAAATAAAAAAATAAATCTTTATCTATTAATAATAATAATAAAAAATAATTAAATAAAAATATTACAACAAAGATAATAAAAATAACAATAATAATAATAATAATAATAATAATAATAATAATAATAATAATAATAATCATCATCATAATAATGAAAGTGGAACTTTTGCGTGCATTTGTATTATCAAAAGAATTGCCAATTGACCTTAGGTATTGTAATTGAAATATAATTTTTAAGCAATAATTGCCATTACAGCTATTTCATTTTGCTATTTTTACCACCTCTGCAATTGCCTTTGGAGCTACGGAGGCACTCGAGTGCCATTTGTAAGTAGCCTTTTAAGAAAATGAAAAATTCTACAAATTTGGCATTCAATTGTCAGTATGTGAAACGTGGTTCGTGTATAATGTATGTAGGGGTATGTTGCTATGTATGTTTGTGTGTATGTTTATTTTTATAGGAATATGCTTAAAATACATAAATAAATGGATATATTTGTTTTGTTTAATTGTTCACAATGGTCAAATGTATCAATTTAACAATGTATTGTAATATTATTTGTGTATGTTAGTAAATAATAATAATAATAATAATTATTATTATTATCATAATAATATTAAAATGATATAATAATAATAATAATTATTATTATTATATTATAATATTAATCATAATAATATAAAATGATAAAAATAATAATAAATAATATAAAATAATAATAATAAATAATAATAATATAATAATAATAAATAATAATAATAATAAATAATAATAATAATAATAATAATAATAATAATAATAATAATAATAATAATAATAATAATAATAATAATAATAATAATAATAATATAGATAGGCAGTTAAGAATGAAATTATATTTGCTTGCAAGTGATTATTTTCATAGAAGTATTTTTATGTGTGCTTGTTTCAATGTATGTATAAATGTATGCATGTATGTACATATGTATATATGAAGGTCTTAGATACATAAATATATTCTTCTTTGAATTTTTTTCCTTTCACATTAGAAGTAAATGCAAATGTTTGTTTCTTCTTGATCAAATTTAGTTTCAACATTATTATTATTATTATTATTATTATTATTATTATTATTATTATTATTATTATTATTATTATTATTATTATTATTACAATAATCATTGTTGTCATTATTATTATTATCATTATTATTGTTTTCATTATTATTTATTATTATCAATGTCATTTTCATTGCTATACCACCATCATTATCATTTTCAACATCATTGTTATCATTATCATCATTATCATAATTTTCGTTATTTCAGTTATTTTTGCTATTTTTGTTATTATTGTTATTGATTTTATTATAATTACTAGCTATATTAATTCTTATTATTATTATTAACATTAATTATTATTATTACTATTATTATTATTTTTTAAAATATTAATAAAGTAGTTTCCAAAATTTTAATTTTAAAAGTACAAAACTATAACGAAATTTTGAAACTAAAAATTGTTGAATTTAGATCGATATTATTTATTGCTAATTTAATTTAAATTTAATGTTAAATTTAAAATTTTATTAAATTTTTAGTGATGCAATTTAATATCTAGATATAAAAATTAACATAGATTTATGCCAAAACTAAATGTTTTAAAATAAAACTTAAATCAAAATTAAAATTTAAAAATTGAAACAAAATCTAAAAGAAATTTAAAATGATCCAAAGTTGTTTGATAATTTTGGATGAAATTATAAATTATGGGAAACTTTGATTCAAATAAAAATCAAATTTAAAAAAAAAAAATTAAAATTTTATTAATTTAAAAAAAATTGATCAAAAATTTTGAAAAAATTGAAAATTAAAATTATT
>SEYY01000436.1:146193-153605 GCA_009176605.1 Armadillidium nasatum | reverse complement strand
ATTTTTATATTTAAGTACACTCCATGTAGCCTCTATATTTTGGGTGTAAGCTCCAGTTTGAGGATCCACAAAATTTTTACTGTGGTTCAAAGTAAGATGTTTAAAAAAATGTTTTTTTACGACAATTGATGAACTAAAAAACTTAAATTGGGTGTTATACCCAGCATATGTCTACGGGGGCTCTGCCCCCTGTACCCCCCGACCCGTGAGTGATGATGATATTGTCGACTACTTTTCCTTTTCTACGATTTGGGGTATTTTCCATTTTTTTTTTTCAGAGAGAGTTCCCCCATTTGAGCTTGTGCCCAATTTTCTACACAAATTTATCCTACTGCAAATTCTCGGAATTTGACTCATGAAAAGACGCTCCCAGACGTGCGCTGCCAAACGTACGATGTCGTCCATTGCATTAAAAAAAACATAAATTACGTAGTTATTAAAATTAATTTTTTTTTTAATTCCCAATTTTTCCTTATCAAAATTCTTCAAGGATTCCAAAAATGTTATCCTTTTTAACGTACGTTTAGTAGTTTTTTAGATATTTAAGGAGGCTAAAGCCTGGCCATATATATATATATATATATATATATATATATATATATATATATATATATATATATATATATATATATATATATATATATATATATATATATGGCCAGACGAATAATCGAAAATCGGTTTAAACCAGGTACATATTTTAAAAAAACTACTGAAGGTACGTAAAAAAGGATTATATTTTTGGAATCCTTATCGAATTTCAGGTAGGACACATTGGGAAAAAAAAAAAATTTCGCAAATAATAAAGTTTATATAAGTAAAGTTTACTTTTTATTAAGTCGATCGAATAGAATCTTACGTCTGGCAACGTCACTTTTTTTCTTAAATTTTGCCGAAATTTGAATAACTAAAATTTCGCTAATGACTAACAAAATTGTAAAAAAAATGTTATATATAATATATATATATATATATATATATATATATATATATATATATATATATATATATATATATATATATATATATATATATATATATATATATATATATATATATGGTCAACTATTAGCGGCCATATATAAAAATATAATATAAAAGGTATATTTTTGAAATATATATAAAAATTTAAAAAAGTATAATAAAAGGCATATAACTAAATACGGCAGTTATAGACACGAGAGCGCATATGTTGCATAAGCAAAATATAAAAGTTTGTGGGGGCTACCCCCGACCCGTATGATATATGGTTTATTTATAATTTCTGAAAAAAAATTTTAAAAAGTGTAAGTAAGATTCTTGCAGGCTTTTTAAAATAAAACTTTAAAATTATAATAATTTTTTTTTTCCAATTTTTCTTACGACAAGGATTCCAAAAATATAATCCTTGTACGTTAGTAGTTTTTAAGTTATGTGGCCAATTGCAGTTTATATATATAATATATATATTATATATATATATATATATATATATATATATATTATATATATATATATATATATATATATATATATATATATATATATATATGATGTAATACATCGGTTAGGCCTGTATACGGTGGCCATTTTCGGTAGTTTAGGTTACATAAAGTCGAATTAGGTTGATTAGTTCAGCGCTTATCGTACATAATCATGTTTTTTTTTATTTATTTATTTATTTGCAAACATTTTATACTTTTCCTACCTGAAATTCGACAAGGATTCTAAAAATATAATCCTTTTTACGTACGTTCAGTAAAATATGTACCTGGTATATATATATATATATATATATATATATATATATATATATATATATATATATATATATATATATATATATATATATATATATATATATATTGGAGGCTTTTTACCCCGTACTCTCCAACCCGTGAGTAGTGATTAATTGAAGAAAATTAAAATTAAAAACAAAAAGTACCATTTGCACGTTCGTTTTTATAGTACTGATAATTTTTCTTATATATTTCTATTCATTTTTCATACTATTAGGTCATTTTTTTCGTTTTTAAACTAAAGATATTTTTTTTAAAACATTTCCAACAGTCATTATTATTATTATTATTATTATTATTATTATTATTATTATTATTATTATTATTATTATTATTATCGATTTGAGATTTATGACCTGTCTCTGTAAATAGGTGGACTTTCCTCGAAGATTTTCCAACTAAAATATCAGCAAAAGTTTCCTGACTTTCATTCCTTATTCAAAGTTTAAAAGCAAAATTCGTGTTTTTCTAATTTACTAAAAGAAAAGGTCTGACATCCTTGCGTGACTAACCACCATTATTTCGTGGTCATAAAGAAAATTATGTTATTAGGTCACTATTACAGTGAAAAAGTATATTTGTGATAAAATAATAACAACATTTAAAACTGTCATATACAAGCTAAATAATTTTCAATATGAACGTAAAAATATGAAACGTACATCTTTATCAGTTATTTTCCCGTTTTCTTTTACTCCATCTTGATTCTCGCACATAGTTTGGTGAAGCACAAAAATTAGAAAACTTGTATTGATAAATAATTTAACAAAACACATTATTATTATTATTATTATTATTATTATTATTATTATTATTATTATTATTATTATTATTATTATTAAAGAAATGGTTTAAAACATTTAAAGTTCTAGACTAATTTTCCTAATTTTAATTTTTGATGCACGCATGTTGAAATTTTAATACTTTTTTCCTCGTCCATTTTAGGCATTTCTTTTCGTAAACCTTTTTCCTCCTTCGAAACACCAACAATATAATAAAAATAATTTAATGAAAAAGTATAATATATATATATATATATATATATATATATATATATATATATATATATATATATATATATATATATATATATATATATATATATATATATATATATATATATATATATATATATATATATATATATATATATATATATATATATATATATATATCAGACCATTTCCATGCTTCAAGCAATATCAGTATCCGAATGTACTGACAATTTAGTTATGTTGCCTACTACTATTTTACTAATGTTCGTTTTGTAAATTGAAGTTTATGTACGGAAATTCGTTTTATTCATTACCGATCACAGGTCGGGGAGTCGTAAACAAATGTTCGCGTGCCATGTATTTGAATTTTCACTGTTCACTGCAATTTGTTAATAATAAGAATAATATATATATATATATATATTATATATATATATATATATATATATATATATATATATATATATATATATATATATATATATATATATATGTGTGTGTGTGTGTGTGTCTGTCTGTCGGTCTGTCTATCCTTATTAGGTATGCGTTTCAAATTTCACTTGTCCTGTCTAAATGGTCTAAATTCTAATAATATGTCCTTTAATTAACTAAAGAATTAAATGCTACTCGTCAGTTTGAAAACAGATATATTCTATAGTAGAATATATTTCATGTGTCATATAAATTTTAAGTTTTAGGGTAGGTTTGGTTATTTTAGGCTGTTAGCTTAGGTTAGGTTATTTTAGGCTGTTAGATTGTTATGTTAGGTTATTTTAGGTTGTTAGATTAAAGTTAGGTTAATAAATATTGAAAATTTTACAATAATCGATATTTTTTTTTACTATTCAGATCTATAAAAACTTGTTTACTTGATGGTGTACGGTAAACTAAAATATCATTATCATCATTATTATATTGTAAGTTCTTAGTATATAATGTGGGAGTTAAAACAAATTTATTATCATTTTTCTACCTATATAAAAAATAATCTAAAAATCAAACATCAGCTGTTTTGGAGACATTGAAAATAAATACGAGGACTGACTTAAAGTTTTAAGGTAACAATTTCAAGTTTTAGAAGATTTAGCCAGTCAATTTCTTACAATTTTTTACAAAATTCTTGCAAATTTCTTGCAATTTTCTTACAATTTCTTACAAATTTCTTGCAAATTTCTTACAAATTTCCTACAAATTTCCTACAAATTTCTTACAAATTTCTTACAAAATTCTTACAAATTCTTACAAATTTCGTACAAAACATAGCCTAATTCAAACTTCTCAAATTACTCCGTTTGCAGGATATTTTGAACCTATCAAATTTCAAGCACTCACGCGAAATTTTAATCCAAAGCCATTGACAATTGTCAACGGACAATTATAAATATATAAAAGTTTAATATTTTTGTGAAGCTCAGTATATATATATATATATATATATATATATATATATATATATATATATATATATATATATATATATATATATATATATATATATATATATATATATATATATATATATATATATATATATATATATATATATAACACATTATAAAACTTCCAAAGATTCGCAATACTCAATAAAATTCCACAAAATGACTTTTTTGAACTTGTCCGAATTTTTATTACTGACAATGGCTTTGAATTAAAATTTCGCGTGAGTGCTTCAAATTTGATAGGATCAATATTTTTATGCATTTATGCATGTATTAAGAGTGTATAAACGTATGTATGTATGCATTTCAATGAGTAATCTCATAGGACTTAGGAGCTAACAATTAACTTGGTAAATTTAGCAAAATTTAATCTAAGAAAATGTTTTTGATTTTCATTTTAGAATTAAAAAAAAAAAATAAAAAAAAAATAAAGTTTCAGACACACTTAAATTTGTTTAACAGTTCATTAGTATATTTGCAAATAATAATAATAATAATAATAATAATAATAATAATAATAATAATAATAACAGCAAAATATTTTAATCTGAAAAAATAATTATAATTTCAATATATAATATATATTATATATATATATATATATATATATATATATATATATATATATATATATATATATATATATATATATATATATATATATATATATATATATATATATATATATATATATATATATATATATATAATATATATAAAATAATAAAATAAAAAAAAAAAAAAAAAAAAAAAAATACAAAAATAATAATAATAATGATGTTAAAATTTTATGCATATAAAAAAAAAATTTTTAATCGAAAAAATTTTTTTTTTAAACATTCACAAAAAAAACAAGGAAAAAACAAAACTATATTAAAACTGATGATAAAAAGATAAAAATATTATTATATAAAAATATTAACAGCATTATTATATAAAAATATTTTTAACATTATTGTAGTAGTGAAAATAGCAGTAACAATGTTAATAATACTAATGGTAATAATAATAATAATAATAATCATAAAAAATATTAATAACAATAATTATAATATAGGACAGTAAGAGGCATAAATTAAGTTAAAAATATAAGTAAATAATTTAATATTAATTAATATTATAGTTGTGGTCTTTTATATAAACAATATTAATAGCAATAATAATAATAAAAATAATAAAAAAAAAAAAAAAAAAAAAAAAAAAAAAAAAAAAAATAATATAATAATAGTAATAATAATAATAATAATAATAATAATAATAACAGAAGAAGCACTGAAATAGTTTCTGGATTTTCAAGAGAGATTATTCGTTAGGAATTCCTGTCACTGAATTGTTGCCACACTGCAAAAATTGTCCCAACGGATCTTTGGAACAATTGGCAAAAATGTCACAGTAAAATTTGCAACTAACTTGGTAAACTATTAAAAATTTTGCCATTACATTTTTTGCCACTTGTCCCAACGATTCGTTAGGACAATTGGAAGAATTAGCATTGGAAAATCAATGCACCAGATGGAAGAAGGTGCCACTCCCATTCACAGAGTGAAAATCCTTTCTGAGATTGGATGAATAATAATATTAAAAGTAATATTTTATACAATAAATAAATATTTATTTTACACTAGGAATCGATATTTTTGGACTACCATCTACCTCGAACTAAATCGATATTTTTGAAATACCATCAACCCAAACTAAATCGATATTTTTGAACTACCATCTACCCCAAACTAAATAAATATTTTTGAACAACCATCTACACGAAACTAAATCGATATTTTTGAACAACCATCTACCCCAAACTAAATCGATATTTTTGAGCAACCATCTACACGAAACTAAATCGAAATTTTTGAACTACCATCTATACCCCAAACTAAATCGATATTTTTGAACTACCATCTACCCCAAACTAAATCGATATTTTTGAACAACCATCTACACGAAACTAAATCGATATTTTTGAACTACCATCTACCCCAAACTAAATAGATATTTTTGAACTACCATCTACCCCAAACTAATTCGTAAAAACCATTGATATATTTTTTAAGATATGACGAATAATAACGATTGTACGGTACTGGGTTCATCGCTGAATAAAATAAAGCGAACCGATTTTGCTCGAGGAACATAAAATCTTTGAAATATTCTTTGTAATAGCGATTAGGCTTTTGGAAATCTTTTAAAAATTTTTGAGGATGAATTTCCATCCCTATTTGCTTAATTTTTCTTAAAATTTCCCTGTTCGTTTTGTTTAAATATTCAAACAGGCCTAACTCCGCTCCTTCGACATCGATTTTGAGATAACTTATTTCCAAATCAGTTTTGTTCAGAACCTCCTTCGCGATGCTGAACATCTTCGAAAGAGTTATAAGTTTTGTGGAACCTTTTTTGGAATTTTTATTTCCGATGCCATAAGGATAAAAGAATATATTTTTACTGCGGTTGAATTTGCGTTGTGAAATCGTGTGGTCAAAAGCGAAAACCTTGCAACCGTACTTGACGATATGATCATCAAAACTCCAGTCATTGGAAATTCCTATGCTAAGGACGACGCAGTCATTGCTATCGAAGACGTGTTGATCGAAACAAACTATTTTATCACCATCGATATACCATCCATTCTTTTTATTCTGAAATTAGACAGGAATAGGAGTATTAATTAGATAATGCTACACTGCAAAAATTGTCCCAACAAATCGTTGGGACAAGTGGCAGAAATGTCACCGTAAAATTTTCAGTAGAGAAAAGACATGTTAAGCATAAGAAAGTCGCTTCACCGATTTATTTTCTAATAAGAAAATAACTGAAAAAAATTTTTTTTGTTGTGACATTTTTGCAGTTGTCTCAACGGTTCGTTAGGACAAATTTTTGCAATGTATTACCGTTATTACAACTATTTTTACTACTTCTTCTAGAACCTATTTATAACTACTACATTTCTAATGACAGCCGAATTAAGATCGAATTTTTATTACAGTTTTAAGGAATAAAATATTATATTTAAAATATTAATGATAATAATATAAAGAATATAATAATAAATAATAATAATAATAATAATAATAATAATAATAATAATAATAATAATTAATTTTAATAAAATATTTAAATAATATTAATTAATAAAAAAGTAAAAATAATAATAATATTTAATTAATAATAATAATTTTAATAAATAAATAATGATAATAATT
>SEYY01000436.1:138693-143693 GCA_009176605.1 Armadillidium nasatum | reverse complement strand
TATATATATATATATATATATATATATATATATATATATTACTTATGATGAGAAGAACTACGAAGAAAAAACAGAAGAGAAAATAAAGTGTTCAACTTTGATATCAAATCGGAGAGACACCATTTTAAATTCATGGAGCAATCACTGCCTGTATATATATATATATATATATATATATATATATATATATATATATATATATATATATATATATATATATATATATATATATATATATATATATATATATATATATATATATATCCTGTAGGGTGGTGTCCTGCATCAAAACTTGCAGGACCAAAACTGCAACCATGGCGTTGCCTGATCTGGCAATCGATCGATCCGGAATTGTAAATTTCCAACCTTGTTAAATATACTTACCCTAAAATACGAGTACATAAACTTGTTTAATTTACTTTCATATATAAAAAAAATGAATTGATAAAAAAAGAAATACTGGATGATTATTTGCATTTGAAATTAAACAAAAAAAAAAAAAATATATATATATATATATATATATATATATATATATATATATATATATATATATATATATATATATATATATATATATATATATATATCTTTCTATTTGTCATTACTGCCATCTACTATCGGGGAAAACCTTAATCAGAGTTAAGGGAAGAAGTAGTGGGAGAGGGTTTATTGATTCTTAAATTATAATTTTTTTCCATTTCGATTTTAATTTTTGACCTCCACTCCGACTTTACTATAATTAAAAAGTAGTTATAGTAATTATAATTAATAATAATATATCACTTCCTGTTAGTCATATATTCTCTACTGGCATCCACATACACATCATATATATATATATATATATATATATATATATATATATATATATATATATATATATATATATATATATATATATATATATATATATATATATATATAAATCAATAAGAATTGTCATAGCAATAACTGAATATTCCCAAAATTTAAATAAATAAAAATAATAAAAGAATCGAATTTAAATATAACGAACGAAAATAAAATTTCTAAAAAAGTTAAATTTAGTAAAATCTTTATTTTCTCATGTTGGCAAAAATTGATTTTATTATTATTATTATTATTATTATTATTATTATTATTATTATTATTATTATTATTATTATGGAGAAAACCCAAAGGAAGGGAGCTTGTATAGCAGTGACGCCTGACATACCCGGTTAAAAAGCCTTACTATATATATATATATATATATATATATATATATATATATATATATATATATATATATATATATATATATATATATATATATATATATATATATATATATATATATATATATATAAGCGCCACCACACAAGTCTCCCCATAGTCCCTAAGGGCAGAAGACTATAAATCTGTGAGATAGAAAAATTTATCACCAATAGACTTCGAGCGTTGAAAGCCATCCTTATGATATAAAAGAAGGGAATAGGATTCCAGATCGTGCATGCCATCAGCCTCTCACTAATCAAACGAACATCCTGAATTAAAGATAACAATTTAGGTCCTATTATCATAGCGACTCCATGTCTACAATCACCTCCCAACGACCCTAAATACATTTGGACACAACCTACTGCAAGATCTCAACCTCTCTCTATCTTCCCGCGATTCTCGTCTCCGCCAGACCCATGACGTCTGTCTTCCTCTCCTTCATAGCATCCAAAATCACCAAATCTTTATCCCTATAAGTAGCGATATTCAAGCTACTGCATCTTATTAGTTGAGTTCAAGTTCCATTTTCGTTTAAAGGTTCGTATTCTTTGAATCTGTCCCTTTTCCAAGGCTGAAGTCCCAGGAAGAATTTTAATTTTTATTATTTTTGTAGATTTTTTTTCAGTTGATTAAAAATAAATAAAATTTTTGGACGTAGTTCGTCCCTTTCTAAATCAAAATTAACAATCACTGAGAAAGTTAATTGTCTTAGATTAATCAGCCATTAGATTATACATAATAATAATAATTAATTATTATTATTATTTATAGGGTTATAACCTCAACCACACATTATATTATTATTATTATTATTATATATTATTATTATATATATATTATATTAATAATTATTATAATATTTATATTATTTATATTATATATATATATATATATATATATATATATATATATATATATATATATATATATATATATATATATATATATATATATATATATATATATATATATATATATATATATATATATATATATATATAATATATATATATATAATATATATACTGCTATTTTCTAATAACCATTCAGAATGAAAATTTGCTTACGTTGCTATGTTATTGTTTTAATAAATTATTATTATTTTCTTGTAAGAAACAAAGAATTATTATTCTCAGTAACTTACGTCGTCTCTCTCTCTCGTTCGCATTTAATTTTTTGTTTAATCTTAAATTAAAAAGCTATAGTTAGCTTATCAAGAAAATACAGAATTTAGATTAACTAATCAAATATTCAAATAATAAAAAAACTGTTCAAATATAATCATTTTCATATTATACTTGAATTTTTTTATAATAAATTTTTTTATAATATATATATATATATATATATATATATATATATATATATATATATATATATATATATATATATATATATATATATATATATATATATATATATATATATATATATATATATATATATATATATAGGAGGCCTACCAATTTCCACCGGAGTTGAAAAGTCCTACCTTCGTCATTGGAGGCCGACATTTTCAGACACGGCGCTTGAAAGTGTGCAAGTCAAAGGAAATTGTGAAAGCAGATAAAGGGAGTTTGTTCCAGACTTCACCAGTAGAGTATATGTAAGATTGAGCATAGCGGTTAAGTTGGGAGTTGGACAGAGAATTATGAGACTGTGTAGAAAGGCGTGTCGCACGAGCTCTTCTCATTGGAGGAGGTATGCGACGAAAGAGTTCAAAAGAGCGGTGTCTATTGTAATAGCGATACTATAGAGAGAGTGACGCAACAATTCGACGGGCATAAAGAGATTGAAGAGAGTTAGTAAGAGCAGGAGAGTTGATGAGACGATAAGCCCTAGACTCCACCTTCTCAAGGACAAGCTGTATGAGTGGAACCACCCCAGATGTGTGAACCATACTCCACACAGGGGTGAACAACACTCCTATAGAGAGCAAGCAACTAGGATGGCGTTAAGGAATTAGGAAATCACCTCTGAACACCCAACTTCTTAGAGCTTGTTTAAGAGAAGTAATGTAATCTTTTCAAAAAAGATCACGAGAAAAAGATACACCAAGAATATTAAGAACAGATGAAGGTTGAGTTGCGTGTTTTCGAAGAAGATATCATAGTTGTGTGGAAGATTGTGTCGAGTGGAGAGACAGAGGAACTGTGTTTTTGAGTTCATTGAAAACAACCATGTTTTCTATGCCACAATTTGAAATACGTGAAAGATCAGAGGTTAGTTGCTCCAAGGCTACCCTTCTCGAGTCCATTAACTGATGTTGGGAGGGACGTCTTTCAAAGTGAATAGGAGTAATGAAGGGTGGAGTCATCATACAAGAGTGGATAGGAGATGAAGTAACAGCGAGAAGGTTATTAATGAAAAGTAGAAAAAGTGTTGGGGATAGGACAGAACCCTGAGGAACACCACTATTAATAGATTTAAAGAAAGAACGGTGGCCGTCTACAACAGCCACTATAGAACGACCCAAAAGGAAATTAAAGAAAATTGCATATATATATATATATATATATATATATATATATATATATATATATATATATATATATATATATATATATATATATATATATATATATATATATATATATATATATATGAAACCTCAAATTTAAAATGATATCCAAAGGAAATTTTTCCAGAAGGAAAAGTAAGGATTGGTATTTGTAATGTACGCAACGAGCATTTTTTCTGAAGAATTTTTTCCCGTCAATACCAGAAGTTTTTGAATGGGTTCCGATTGGTTCTTATGAAATTTCTTGTGTGAACCATTTTTTTTTTCGGGTATTGCAAACTGGAAACCTTCGGATCTTAAAACGAAGAAGATATCCTACGGGAAATCATATTGGTCCTTTAAGAATTTAAGCAATGTTCCCAAAGGAACTGATGGGAAATAGGATATAGGAGCACTGAAAATTCTTTTGCCGTAGACAAGGTTACGGATTCCTATCGAAGAGTCTTATATATTAATTTAGGAGTAGGATTCAGAATCCCGAGTAATAATTATTAATCCTGACTCAAAATCCGATGCATTCTCCATTTTCACCGACTACAGATGCCCTAACTAATATAAAAAAAATGAGTTAAGGCTGTTGGAGTGTAAGAAAATTTCTCGAACACGGTTTTATATTTCAATGATACATAGTCTAAAGACTAAAACTAACTCTTTCCAAATGACGATGTTGGAGAAAATTCAGCTTGTATGACCCCTCGTTTCCTACTGCCCAGCCATTTATATCACGTGATCTGTTTTCCCTCAAGTGCGTGATATTGCACACCTATAACCATACATTAGATTGATCATCCTCAGGTGTCCGTTGACTTTGATACATCTTCGTCATTAAATGAACTAAGGAAACATCTTCTCTAAATCAAACAAATAAAACCAATAAATTAAAGTTTAATTAATAATAATAATAATAATAATAATGTAACTGAAATTTTTTTCTCTCTCTATAAATAATACGCCAAATGAAGTCACGCGAATGTAGCTTCACACCTTTTTTCAATATTGTCTGTTGTACAAACGTCAATGTCTCAATCTCAATTTGAGTACACTTCAACTTTAAAATACACACACACCTTCATTCACCTCATAATACCTGCAGATGACACTATTGTTAGCAGAGACTCGGAAGCTTAACTAAGAAATATGTTTTAACAAAACCGTTATCAATCAAATATCTTATTTAAAAATACAGGGCAAGATTATTAATATATATATATATATATATATATATATATATATAATA
>SEYY01000436.1:126193-136193 GCA_009176605.1 Armadillidium nasatum | reverse complement strand
GCGTACTCCATAAAAGAGTGAGAACACTTCTACAAAGCAAGTAACTGAGGAAAAAAATAAAATATTATTCGTAAAATTTCAAATCTGTCTTTTTTTGAAAACTTTGTTGCGAAGAAAGATGAAGGAAACGAATTTGATGTATTGAAAATCATATTTCCTCAAATACGTGAAGCTCAGAGGTCAGTTTCTCCAGGCTAACCTTCTAGCATCTGTTATTTGTTGCCATGTTGGTTGATTAATTATTAAAATTAAATGAGTAAAGTAGGGCGGAGTCAACATCATTGCAGTCGATAAGCCTACGTAATTGTGTCTCATATATATATATATATATATATATATATATATATATATATATATATATATATATATATATATATATATATATATATATATATATATATATATATATATATATATATATATATATATATATATATATATATATATATATATATATATATATATATATTATATATATATATATATATATATATATATATATATATATATATATATATATATATATATATATATATATATATATATATATATATATATATATATGAAGAAAGTTGTTGGTAATGGGTAAAGAATAATAAAAATAAATACTTTGTCTTCGATTTTGTTTAAACGGAATGAAATTAATAGAAATGATAATTCACAATAATTAAATATATTAAAGTGAGACAAGGAAACTACGATCTCTCGATGGAACTAAAAGATTGGCGCCAAAACCAGAAGGACAACAGAAAAGAGACGCCATCTTTTACCACTAGGTTTTTAGATAAATGAAAGATTCTTAACTCGCAACTATTATTTTTAACAAAACACAAGATTATTTAGTATTGAATGACGTTTGATGTTTTTAAGAGGAACTACGATTTGAAATATTTTCAGCTTTAATAAAGCGGAAGGCAAACAAACATAATAATCCACCAAAAGCGAAACTGAAGACTACCTTATTTACGAATCACAAAAATAGAAACAGCAGAACTGGAACTTTCCTAAACGATTCTTGCATCCCTCCTCCTACTCTTCCTCTCAGGTATCCTATGATTGGGTAAGATCCTGAGGTCTAACGTTAGTGGCCCAGATGGCATTCCTCTACGTGTTCTGAGGGAGTATGCGTCTGCTCTTGTCCTCATTCAGCTACTCTCTATACATCAATACTAATATTTTTTTTCTTACGTGTTGAAGCTTGAAGATCCAAAGCATTTGACCTTATATGCTACAAGTCGCTACTCCCTAAACTTCTTTCCGTTCGTTTTCCTATTTCTCTTTGCTTACTCATGTCTTAATTTTCTCTCAGATCATTCTATATCAACGTTTGTTGATGGAATGACCTTCTTCCTTTCCTATTAATTCTGGTGTTTGTCAGGGCTCTGTTCTCTCCAACTTTATTCTTACTTTTAATCTTCTCAGCTGCATTTTCAGCTCTGTTTATTTTTACGACAATGAATAAACTCTCCATTCTTCCACTAATTTAAAATCTACTCCTTCTTTTGCAACTAGAGTTGCTTCTCAACTTCATCATTCTTATTCTGTTCTTGTTGATCTGGATGGGGTTTCCCGGTGGGATCGCCTCAACCTTGTAAGATTCAACTCTAAAAACTTAACTTCTCCATATCTCCCTCTCAACAACACTTTCCAACTCTCCAATCTCCTTCAATGGTTTGAACATAAACAATAAATTGTCTTGGAAACCTCGTATACCAACGATTGCTAAAGTGGCTTCAAGGAAACTGGAAGTTCTGTTCAGGACGTGGAAATTTTTTTCTTGCGAATAGTTCTCCAATTGTATAAAGAGTCTTATCCGCTCCCTGTATGGAGAACTGTTCGTATATTTGAAGCAGCTCCGGTTCCACACTTCTTTTGGATAGGGTTCGAGTCTAAAGCTAAAAGACTAGTAAACTGTCACCTACTTTCAAACTAGTTTGACCCTTTATTTCTGTAACGTGACGTTCGCACATTATCACTTTTCTGTAGGTACCACAACAGGTGTTTGAGTTAATTGACATATCACATTCCACCACCATTGAGTCACCCTCGTAGCACAATGATTACCTTGCTTTCACATGAATTTTGTGTAAAAATTGGAAATTCCAGACTTGTTCTTTGTAGTTACCACTTTCCATTCACCTTGTTCTGTGAACTCCCTCCATCGTCCGTTTTTCCTCCTGCATTTAATCTTCCTTTCTTTAAGGCCTCCATCTGCGTTCACCTGAGAGATTTGCATTAGGATTGGGCTTGGGTGGGGGTTTTCTTTTATTTTAAAGTTCTTCCCCCTCTTTGTAACGGGCCTACCAGTGAGTGGTATCAAAACGTTTAAAAAAGAGAGAGAGACGGAGGCAGAGAGTTGGAACACCTAAACTGTTTAACTTTTCTTCTGAAATTTTGCAAATAAAAATTTAATAATAAAGCGAGATTTATCCAAATTCAAGAACTTGTATGACAAATCTTAGATGTAAAGATCAGATATACATTTTGTATTCTTTTCTGCAAAATAATATTTTTTAGAATTTTTGCTTTTAAAATTTACCATATACTTAAAAATGGTTGGAAGTACTTTATTTCTTTCCCAAGTACATTAGGTTTAAGTAAAAGTACTCAAAAAAATCGTAATTAGGTACAAATAAGTACTTGTACCCAAGTCTGATATATATATATATATATATATATATATATATATATATATATATATATATATATATATATATATATATATATATATATATATATATATATATATATATATATATATATATATATAATATATAAGTGTGTGTTTGTTTGAGCTGTGTATGCACGAGTAAGTTACATTTAATTATCTTCCAAGTCAATACAAGTTACCACGACAATAACTTTTAACTTAACCTTGTACAAAAATAAAATTAAATAAATAAAATCGAAAAGTTAATCTATAATTTTATTAATTATTAATAACAGGGCGGTATAGAGCCAGTATGCCAACTTGTTGTCAAAGTTACATTTCTTTGGGAGAAAAAAAAATCGGTGAATTCTCAGAGATTCTTCTTGAAAATCGATGAACTCTCCAAGAGATTCTTTTCGAAATTCGGTGAACTCTCCAAGAGATTCTTTTCGAAATTCGGTGAACTCTCCAAGAGATTCTTTTCGAAATTCGGTGAACTCTCCAAGAGATTCTTTTCGAAATTCGGTGAACTCTCCAAGAGATTCTTTTCGAAATTCGGTTTCGAAAACCGGTCAACTCAAAGAGATTCCTCTCAAAAATCGGTCAACTCTCAAAGAAATTCCTCTCGAAAACCGTCAACTCAAAGAGATTCCTCTCGAAAATCAGTCAACTCTCAAAGAGATTCCTCTCGAAAATCCGTCAACTCTCAAAGAGATTCTTCTCGAAAATCGGTCAACTCTCAAAGAGATTCTTCTCGAAAATCGGTCAACTCTCAAAGAGATTTTTCTCGAAAATCGGTCAACTCTCAAAGAGATTCCTCTCGAAAATATGTCAACTCTCAAAGAGATTCCTTTTACAAATTTTCTTCAATAATGACTTTGTATAAAAGAATTTGTCATAGTTCAAACTCTCGGATATTTCCCTCATTATTTTTATACTTTATCCTCAACACTTTAGAAGACCAACTTCTTTAATTGACTTCTTTGGTTAATGTCAAACCTTTCAAGTCACCCTTCAAGGGTAAAAAAAAAAAGAGTATATTCCTCTTATGTTCTTTGTATATTTGGATTTACGACTTCAAATTAGAAAGAAAGTAATGAGAAAGACCAATCTGTGCTTGTGTATTTGAATACCTAAAATCTGAGATTTTAAAAAAAAATCATTCTAACGTAGAAATTTCATAATAGTATAAGGACCAAAAATGTTTATGCAAAAGTAATCAGACAAATGTTCAAGTACATTCTATTTAAATAATCTGTTTTAGAGGATTATTCGATTTTGTTTTTTAATAAATTTTTTTCAGATTTCTTCATTGAATCTCTTACTAGAGATTACTATGCATATCTTATGATTTATTCCGGTTTCTGTTCTGATTACAACTTTGGACCTTAAGTAGTACGCGTAACAATTTGTTTTTCATAAAATAATAGTTTACCAGCCCTGTCAAATTGTAATGAAAAAAAGAGGTAAAGAAAAAAAAGCAAATTTTTTTTAAAATGGAAACAGAGCTAGTAATTTTACATTTTACAAAATATAGATTGATACACTGCAAAATTTGTCCTAACGAATCGTTGAGACAAGTGACAAAAAAATCTCAGTAAAATTGTCAATAGGAAAAAAACATGTTAGCAAAAGATTTATTTAAATAACTGAAAAAAAATTTGTTGTGACAATTATGCCACTTGTCCCAACGATTCGTTAGGACAATTTTTGTAGTGTACTTGTAAGTCGTAAGGACCGAAATATTTAGATTCATGCATTGCCGATTCCTACTCTACTATTACTCCAACTTCAATGCTTCAAAGAGCAGTGTCCGTTGTAATAGCGATAGTAAAGAGAAAGTGACGCAACAATTCGACGCAGAAAGAGATTGAAGAGAGTTAGTAAGAGTTGGAGAGCTGATGAGACGAAATGCCCTAGACTCCACCTTCTCTAGGAGAGCCGTGTGTGAGGAACCACCCCAGATGTGCGAAGCGTACTCCATACAGGGGAACAACACCCCTATACAGAGCAAGCAACTGGGGTGGCGTGAAGTAATTCTGAAGGCGCCTCAGAACACCCAACCTCTTAGAAGCTTGTTTAGAAAGAGAAGTAATGTGATCTTTCCAAGAAAAATCACGAGAAAAAGAAACACCAAGAATATTAAGAACAGATGAAGGCTTGAGTTGTGTGTTTTCGAAGAAGATATCATAGTTGTGTGGAAGATTGTGTCGAGTGGAGAGATGAAGAAATTGAGTTTTTGAGGCATTGAAAACAACAATGTTTTCTCTGCCCCAATTTGAAATAAGTGAAAGATCAGAGGTTAGTTGCTCCAATGCTACCCTTCTCGAGTCTATCAACTGCTGTTGGGTGGGACGTTTTTCAAACTGGAAGGAGTAATGAAGGGTAGAGTCATCAGCATAGGAGTGGATAGGAGATGAGGTAATAGAAGAAATATGAAAAGTAGAAAAAGTTATAGGACAGAACCCTGAGGAACACCACTATTAATTAAAGAAGGAAAAACGGTGGCAACATCAGCTATAAACGACCGAAAGGAAATTAGAGAGAAGAATCACAGAAGATAGATAAAAGAGGGGGAAATCAAAGCTTTGTGCCAGACTCTATCGAAGGCTTTCGATATGTCCAGCGCGACAGCAAAAAGAACCGAAAAACCAAGAGTCAGAGAGAAGGGAAAGAAGATCAAGTAGAGCGTTTCTTACGAAAGCCATACTGGCGATCTGAAATAATATATATATATATATATATATATATATATATATATATATATATATATATATATATATATATATATATATATATATATATATATATATATATATATATATATATATATATATATATTATATAAATATATATTAGTATAATAATATTTGCAACATTAAAATTGTCCTAACGAATCGTTGGGACAAGTGTAAAAAATGTCACAGTAAAATTTTTCAATAGAGAAAACGCATGCTAAGCATAAGAAAGTCGCTTCACCGATTATAATAAGAAAATAATTGAAAAAATTAATTGTTATTATTTTTGCCACATGTCCCAACGATTTGTGATTACAATTTTTGCAGTGAAAGAAAGTAGATAAAAGTATTATAAACAGTTGTACAAATTATTTATTAAATAATTTATGTTTAATATTCCGGGTCTACTTGGTCCATTTTCAATAATTTTCTGTAACACAGAGGTGAAAAATGTATAAGAACTGACATATATAAATTAATAAATACATTAAAATATTATAAGCACTTTAAAAAAACTATTACATTAAAATATAATATTCACTTTAAAAAAAAAACTATTACATTAAAATATAATAAGCATTTCAAAAAAAAAACTTATACATTAAAATGTGACAACCACTAACATTATAATAATAGGATTTACGGTATAAAGTAGATTATGTGGAAAGATTTCAAAAATTGAAACGCGTCATGAGTAAGGGAAAGAATGACTACAGTTTAGTTGGATGTACAAATTCAGGTTAACAATGGTATAAAAATAGTACATAGTAATTAGGACAAGTATGATAACATGATGAAATCAGCACATGTAAGTGAAAAGAAAAATAGGTCTTTTCAAAATATATACACTGCAAATACAGGTCTAATTCCTTTCTATAAAAAGGAAATAGAAAGGCTTAGTCTAATTTCTCATATTTCTCTATTTCTTAGATCGGAATTATAAAGGCTATTCAGAATTTGGAAGACACTAGAGCGGAATTAAAGTGGTGTTTATAGTTTTCGTACATTGCCTTTCTAATGCCGCTCTATCAAAATATTTTCTCGACATTACATGCCGCTCAAATGCCTCTCAAAGTTCATGTTGTGCGTCATCGATTCGATTTTAAAATCTCTCTTTTGAACACACACACACAAACACACACACTCGTATGCGCACAAAAAACAAACATACATACTATATATATATATATATATATATATATATATATATATATATATATATATATATATATATATATATATATATATATATATAATATATATATATATATATATATATATATATATATTTATATATATATATATATATATATATATATATATATATATATATTATTTATATATATATATATATATATATATTATTCCAAAATCAAAGTCCAATTAAAGGCCGACATGTCCCTATATAATGTGTTTGAAAGTGTGCAAGTCAAAAGAAGTAGGAAAAATAGAACCAATTCCCAAAGCATCGACAGGGAAAATAGTCGACAGGACGAAGCAAAAAATTTTTTTTCATACGTTTAAATTGAAGAGGAAAATGGCCCTCAGATTTTTTACAAAAGAGTCGACCATTTAACCTGTCTACTATTTTCCCTACTCTATACTATAAATCCCATTGTATTAATTTAACTATATTTGTGTTTATTATATTTTAATGCATTTTTGTATTAGTTCTTATATATTTTTCTTCATCTCTTTATTACGGAAAGTTATTGAAAATGGACCAAGTAGACCTGAAACGTATAACATATATTTAATAAACTGTTAATGATTCTTTTATCTACATTGTTTGGGATATATATATATATATATATATATATATATATATATATATATATATATATATATATATTATATATATATATATATATATATATATATATATATATATATATATATATAGAGAGAGAGAGAGAGAGAGAGAGAGTATATAGAAAATTGAACATCAACGTTCAAGTAAGTAACAAGTGTTCTAAACATATGCACACTACTTTAATATATGTTGAAGAAAAAATTAATTTAATTTTTGATTAATAATAATAATAATAAAAATAAAAAATAAAATTTTTTTTTTTTTTTTTTTTTTTTTTATTTTATAATAAATATATATAATATATATATATATATATATATATATATATATATATATATATATATATATATATATATATATATATATATATATATATATATATATATATATATATATATATATATATATATATATATATATATATATATATAGTATATGTGCACTTTCGACGGGTGCCTTAAAAAAAAGAGCCTAACGGGATTTTGATTTACAATTGCAAATCACTCCGCTCAAATCAACCTCACGCTCTTTCCTGACACCATTGTCGCGGGGTCATTACATCGAAATTGTACTCAAGTCCGGGGGAAAGGGCCAATGGGGGCACCGTGAACCCTCAAAATCGGTATCAGAAAGTTACTTGAGCTTGCAGAATTGCTATGTTCAACTCCCTCTCTTTCCTGACCCTTTTTTTTGAGGTTCCGTTCTGCTGAAATAGACTCGAATTTGGGGGACCGGGTTCGTGGGGGGTCCGTGAACCGACAAAAAAAGTTCAGGAAGGTCCCTGAGATTGCAACATCGCGCGAAATTTCAGAAAAGACCGTTATGCTCTTTTTTCTAAGCGGCACCCGTCGAAAGTGCACTATATATACTATATATATATATATATATATATATATATATATATATATATATATATATATATATATATATATATATATATATATATATATATATATATATATATATATATATATATATATATATATATATATATATATATATATATATATATACTGGGGCATCCTAGCGACATCTGAGAAATTAGAAATAAAAAAACAATTACAAAAAAAAAGTTATACAAACCTTTGAGAGTTTCAACCTCAACCCTTTCACAATCTACGTAGACGTTTTAGTCCCTTTTTGAGAAATGGATTTTATGTAAAAATTAACTAGTATTATAAACGTATCTGACCAAAGGGACGAAATAGGTTCCTTTTACAAGAGAATAGGTATTAATTACCTTAATTAAAATTTAACTTTTTTCACTATTTTTTAAGATATCGTTGAGGAGGTTCCGCTTTGTTGCCAGAGTTCACCACTCAGTATTTTAGGATATTGGGAGCTCAAACCTTTTACAATTTTATATATTTATTTTTCTTTATACTGCAAAATAAGGTACTAATAAGATACTATACTACTATATAGTACTATTTGGGGTTAAATTTATTGTACAAAAGAATGCTTTTTGAAAAATTTAAACCGTTGTAAATAAAGGGTACAACGATGTGTATTTTGGGATTGTTCATTTGGGGTAGTGACGTCATAATATTTGAGTTACAACTGTGGGAAAATTAGAATTAGCTATTATTTATAGTATTTGCTTCAATATAATGTAATAATATTTATGTTATAGTAATGTAATAATTAATTACACAATTAATAATGTGAAAATATATTTTAAAATATCGATGGAGAGCATCTGACATTAATATCGACGATATTGTAAATAATGATAATAAAAGTTAATGTAATCTAATATTAAGTAGGGTTAACATATAAAGTTTTGGTCAAATTACTGTTCGAATTACAAGAAGTTCGCTTTAACGGGTGTTCGACTAACAAAGTTCCACTGTATATATATATATATATATATATATATATATATATATATATATATATATATATATATATATATATATATATATATATATATATATATATATATATATATATATATATATATATATATATATATATATAGTATGCGGTTGCAATCTCAACGGCAAAGTAGATAAATTAATAATAATTAATAATAATAATAATAATAATAATAATAATAATAATAAATGTGGCGTAATTCACAACAACAGATGGAATAACAACTGTGAACAATAATAATAATAATAATAAATCAAAGAAAGATTTTTTGATGGACGTAAAAAATAAATAAATAAATAAATAAATTCTTCTAAATGAATTAGTTTTCTAAGCCACAAAAAAAATAGAAATTTACCTTTAAATGACCTATTTATTTGGCACTTTTTTAAATATTTTTAATTGTGGATTGTAAGACTTTTTAATCATCCAAATTAGCAAACAATATCATTAATTCCAAATTCAAATTCCAAAATTTTTATTCAGAGGTATAATTACAGGTTATACAGTGTTTCAGTAGGTTCTACTCTACTAGATACAATATTTGTAATTAGTTGTACATTACTCTGAAAAGGGGTTTCTAAGGGGAAGCACATTGGTTTCCATTGAACCCCAAAGTTTAGTTGATAAATATTACATCAATATAATTAAATATCCATTTTTATACAAATATGATGCATAAATATATGAGAAATAAATAAATATAATAATAAAATAATAAAAAATAATAATATAATAATATAATAAAAAGTTAAGTACAATAGTACCCATAATAATATAAATTTATGACAATAGTAGTTATAATAAGTAATAATGGTAACAATAAGTAACGAAATAATTAAATGGTAAAATAGTAGCTAATAATGTAACAATAGTAAGTTAACGACAACAGAACAATGAGGCTAATAATAATAATAATAATAA
>SEYY01000436.1:91193-121193 GCA_009176605.1 Armadillidium nasatum | reverse complement strand
GAACCATGAATAGTAAATCGTACTATCGATATATTTAAAATGGATGAGCGGTGGTCCTCTATAACAGCTACTCAATTTTATCAGAGGTCCTACTTAATCGGAATAGTCTTTACTTTCAGACTATTAGACGATTTATATTCGTCTACTTTTTATAGATAATGTTTTCTAAACATTTAGAAAAAAAACGGTTTTCTGTTCTTCGATTTAAACGTCGAAACTCCCAATTTTCCCGTCAGCATCAAAGTTTCCTGAAGAAACCTTTTGAGATGACTAAATTCCTGCTAAAAATTCATATTTCAGATGTAAACAAACCCTTTGTAGCCGCTGCAAAGTTTTTTTTAGAATAAACCTTGGGCTCCATTTTAATTTTTACACTGTTTACGAGATTATTACGTTAAAGTGACCTTATTTTTCTGAACAAAAATCGGGACACTTCCGAACGTTGTCCCGGCCCCCCCCCAAAAAAAAAAAAAAAAAAAAAAAAAAAAAAAAAAAAAACCCTGCCCGTAAGGGTTTTAAGGGATGTATAAAGGAATGTAATTTTTAATATAAAGAAGAAATACGAATGTTGTTTTCAAAAAAAAGTCATATGGTTTATTAGTTAGGACATTCCTACAATATATATATATATATATATATATATATATATATATATATATATATATATATATATATATATATATATATATATATATATATATATATATATATATATATATATATATATATATATGCCTTCTGCTCCCACGTGCCTCGCCCTCTGGCTGGCTGAATGAATAATTTTTTCCAAATCTAAAATTCGGAACAAATGTCCGTCCCGATTGATTGACCCTCTAAAAAAAACAAATCAGGACACGGCTTAAACAATCGGAACGAATTGTCACTCTACTCTACGTTAATGTGCCGTCTTGTGTGAATTTCTTAAATTTGTTTTTTAAAAATGTTAAATTGAAATTATACTGTAGGAAGCAAAGGTTCATTCATTCTGTGCTCCATAGACTTGTAATTCTCTCAAAACAGAGTATTCATGATCTTGCATCAATTGAATATTTTGAGAGCCCAACCTCCATGCTGAATTGGAATCAGCTGACTCGAAAAGTGACAGAAAACATATGATATTTTAGAAAATTTTGGAAAACCGTTCTATTGTGCAAATCGTAAGATGTACTAAAAAAGGTTAAAAAAAAAAAAAGCCCTTACGAAAATGGAGCGCCGTTAATTTCTAGGAAGTTTCTGGACGAATAGAAAACGGCTTTAGATAAAGACGTCATTTTCCCGCGAAATTTTTTCTCTTTTCTTCGCACCTAAAAAAAAAAAAAAGTGACGAATAGAACGCTGTTTTTCTTCCAAAATTTTAGAAAACTTAAATATTTAGTAAAAAGTGGAAGAATATATAACGGCTGTAAGGAAAACTTTTAAACAATCTATTGTGATAGTAAAAGTATTACCAAAGTTTAACTTTGGTATTACTTAGTAATTTAGATCAACGTTATAGTTTTAATCCATATTTTTGCCGCCAAAAAAAGTAAAATATTATTATATAACTAAGGCTTATTTTGATGAATCCCAAATATTTTTATATTTTTCTGTATTTATTTTCTTGATAATTTTTTTTACAGGAAACAGATATTTATTCAAAAAAATTCCTTAATTAACGACGTAGTAACTTATATGTTTAAAATAGTCAACTTTCTAGGGCGAACTTCAATTGAAAATAGCCGTTAATTAAGTTTGAAATTAAATTTGTGGCATATTACTTGTCATAATGTGGAAATATAATAATATTACAAAGGGCAGGGCATAGAGACAAACTGCTATTCTTATCTAAGCCTTTATTTACATGTATATCACATAGTACAGTTGGTGTAACAATACACGAGATAGAATCGATTGAATGAGACTACAAGTTTTATTACATGTGTAATCAACATAATGGAACATAGTCTTTCCTGAATGGTAATAAAGGAAATATTCATACAGTATTAATAACACATATACCTTAGGTTAACTTTAACAAAACACGTATGTAAAAGAGGCTTATCCCCATATTGTCTATGAATCTCCCTATCCATCTGACCAGTGGCGGCTCGTGTAAACTTGGCAAGGAGGGACTGCAAGTTATATATATATATATATATATATATATATATATATATATATATATATATATATATATATATATATATATATATATATATATATATATATAATATAGATATATATATATATATATATATATATATATATATATATATATATATATATATATATATATATATATATATATATATATATATATATATATATATATATATATATATTATATATATATATATATATATATATATATATATCAAAACGTACCTTATTTATTCTTGAAAACTTGCTTATATTCTTATTTAAAAATAAGATTAGTTCTTCGAATTTTAGATGTCGAAAAGTTTTCAATTATTTTTTCATTGAAATCTGGTATTTTACAGACCATTTCGCTCTCTATTGAAAACATCGCTAATACATTCAATCTCTCGTTGCACATGGTACTACATTTAAAAGTTTTTATTCTATTCAAAGTCGAGAAACATCTCTCTGCTTCAGACGTCGTCATCGGAGTTGTAATTGCTTTCATATAAATAATGTTTTAAAAGCATACTGTCATATTACACCAAATTATATAAATTTCACATTTTTTTACACTATTCTTACTCAATCGCTAAATTTATCTTCCTTCAAAATTGGAAAAATTTATCTCACAAAAACAGACGCTGCAAAACGTACGTCTTTCAACATAAAAAAAACAATTATTACGTACGTATTAAAATTATTATAAGATTTTTTTCTATTCCTAATTATTCTTACTTAAAATTCTGCAAGGATTACAAAAATGTTATCCTTTTTAATGTACGTTTAGTAGTTTTTGTAATATTTAAGTATGTAGAAGTGCATCTGGCATAATGTTATATATATATATATAAGTATATATATATATATATATATAATATATATATATATATATATATATATATATATATATATATATATATATATATATATATATATAACAAGAAAAAAAAACATAAATCTTGTAATTTTTCTTCCACAATTAAAAAAACAACCTCCCTCGACATGAGACTTTAAACAACTGTCTTAGTCTGTTTATATTCATTTTGATCTGTACTTAAAAGGACAGAAAGACAAACTAGATACTTGATAAAAACTGCTATTGCAATTTTGCATTGTTTTTTTCGTAAGTTGCCATATCTGTCTTATTAGGACTGAAATTTTACAGCCCATATTTTATATAATGGCAATGCTTGAAAAATAATATCGTACCCAAAAATTTGCAGTTGCAAAATGCATTTACTTTTTATTTTCTTTAATGATTTATACTTTTTATGTATTAAGTTGTTAAAAAAATGAATTTAAATCACTTTTCTCTGACAAAAATTTCATATTTATATCAACATGCTACGCCTGGTATTTTTAATTTGGAGGGGCTGCAGCCCTGGAGCCCATAATGACGAGCCGCCACTGCATCTGACCTATTGTATACACGTTAGGATGTATATTTTTATTGTGGTATTGTTTCACATTTAAATTTATAAAACAAAGATATAAAAATTATAATGGTTTAATTTAACTTGTAGTCTCATTCTATCGATTCCATCTCGTGTATTGTTACACGAATTGTACTATGTGATATACATGTAAATAATTTAATTTATTTTTGTACGTTCTTCTAAATTGGTCTTTTTATTAATGAACTAGAAATTTGAAGTAAACAGAGGATAAATAATTGACAAAACTGGGATAAGCCCTTTTACATTTGAGTTCAAATTCAAATTTCAACGAATATTTTCTAATGAAGTTCGAAAAGTTGCCTATTTTAAACATTTAAGTTACCACATCGTTAATTAAGCAATTTTTTGAACAAATATTATCGTTTTTCCAGTAAAATTTTGATCAAGAAAATAAATAAAGACAAAATAAAAATATTTGTGATTATAAAAATATGCCTTTGATATTTACGAAGCCATTTTAAATTTATTTCACTTTTTTTGCGGCAATAATATGAATTCAAGATTGTCCTAATTTTATAACATTGATCTATATTACTAAGTAATACTTTACTTTGGTATAGTAAATTTTTACTGTTTTTTTTATTTTTAAAATTCAGCGCCACTTGCTAACTTTTATTCACGTTAAGAAAAATAGGTAAAATTTGTTTTAATTTATGAAAAGTATAATAATGTTCTTGCAAAATATTTAATTATTATCGTACAGAAACACTACCGTTTTTGATTTCAGAATGTATTCTTGTCCGTATCATTATTGGTATTGAATATTTATATTCATAAATCAGAATGCACCAAAAGTGTAACTCCACATTGCCCAGGTTGGAGTATTTAAGGGTGAAATTCTAATATATATGTATAAATATTATTTACACTACTATATTATTATTTTTAGAGACAACATAAACAAACAATATTGAAAGTGTAAATATATATATATATAGCACATGAACATTTTTTCAATATATGGTTCTGACAGTCCTTATACCTCCATTGAGTTCACTGTATATCAACATCAATATTTTGATATTCATCAATATTGATAGCATTAGTATGCATATGTTTTGAAATAAAAAATGTTTTATTTTAAAATAAATAATTTTTTAATAAGCCTTCTGAAAACATATTTAAATATTTTGTTACATACTTTTATATTTTTCATAAATTAGAATATACTGGTATATCCAGTCTATGTTTCTTGATGTGGACAAAATTCCAGCTGCCTTTGACCTGCTTGATTATTACCAAGTAGTTCCTGTCATACAAACATAATTTGGCCCAAGAATTTATTTCACTACATAGGCTACTACTGAAGAACTGTCTAACAACCAAAATTATTAAGTTATTCATATCATCTATTTTCCCAACCCTTATCCTTTAAAAGAACTTGGTTCCTAATACCAATAAAATAAAAATTTAAAGGTAAAAGCAAGCTTTAAAAGTTTTTTTTTTTTTTTTTAAATTTATTTATTTATAATTTACTTATGTGATGGTTTTTAATACTGAAATAAATTACCAAATAGGACTATATTTCTTGTAACTAGTACATTTAATAAAAAGATAGAAATTTTGTGTATCTAGAAAAACTGGATTTTATTATACTTTTTAAAATCTTTTTTAATCAACTGTTGCAAAATTTAATTTCAATAGATAAAGTACTTATACTATTTTAAAATTCCTATATACTTTCAATCTTCCTTAGCCTGTGTCATTATCTAACTTCCTCAGTAGATGTGATGAAAACCATTATCTAGAACAGTAATTCAACCACTTTGTTATTAATCAGTTACCATAAAATGTTGTAAAACTAACCAAAATTTAAAATTTTCATCTTTCAGGAGTTCTGAAAAATCATCATTACGTAATATAACTATAATTTTTTTGAGAAATATGAACCTTTCTGAATATTTTTATGTAAAAAAGTATATATGGAAATATGCAAATCCCTATTTTTTTAAAATTTTTGAAAATTAAAGGTGATGAAAAAATTAAATAGGGGTAAAACTAAACACTGCACAATATTTAAAAATGACTATTACTAAATAGCACTACTAAGTGCTTTTTATTAATATAAATGGATAAAACTAGTATTATAGATTATCTAGAATATAATTTGAAGAAAAAAATATATTTGGACTGAAATATTTTACAAAAATCAAAGATATGTATGATAGCATATATATATATATATATATATATATATATATATATATATATATATATATATATATATATATATATATATATATATATATAGAAAATATAAACTTGATAATTGACTTGTAAATAGTTAAATAATCTGTATTTTGTTATACTTGAACTTTTCATGTTGGCTACCCAAAAATAGTTGAATTACCACAAATACCAATAATCAAAAAACAAATTTTAAAAAAAATTTTTTTGGGTATAATTTTTTTTCAACCCATTCAAAGTTTATGAAATTTTAAGGGGTTGTATACTTGGTTGAGATACACATTTTTTATTTAGAATAATTTTTTGTTTACTCAACTATTTTGATGCTGTGCATTGGAAAATATTTTTAAAATTTTCCTGAGCATAGCTCAAAAATGGTTGGGTACACAAAAAAAATTTTCTAAATAAAAAATGTTAATTTGCAACTTGGCCAACTATACAACCTCTGATTTTTTTTTTTTTTTTTCAAACCATTTTGTTGTGTATCGTTTTTTCCCATGCACAGCTGCAAAATCATTGAGTATACAAAAAATCTTTTAAAATAAATCTTTTAAATGTCTCACCTAACTGTATAGCCTCTGCAAAAAATTTTTTGTATGTTCAGTCATTTTGGTACTATGCACAGGAAAATTTTAGAAAAATTTCAAAATTTTTCCTGTGCTTAGTAGCAATATTGGTTGAGTATATTTTATATATATAAAAATATATAGACCTTGCAGAGGTTGTATAGTTAGGCAAGATACTCATTTTTTATTTATAAAATTTTTTGTATATCCAACCATTTTGGTTCTATGCACAGGAAAATTTTTAAAAATTTCCTGTGCACATTATAATTTTTTTTTAAAAATTTTTCCCATGCACATCAAAATCATTGGGTAAAAAAGTTGTTTTACATAAAGAGTGTGAATCTCACCTAATTTTTAACCTCTTGAAAATTTCACATTGATTGGGTTGAAAATTTTAAAAGCTATTCAGAGTTTTTAATGGTTAGTTTTACCTGCAATTTTTCTGCAAATCTGGCAATTATTCTAGCAACTTTTGCTTCAAATTTGCTATAAAATTATTTAGTTTCAGTGAGAATGCACTGTCTATGTAGTTAAAGTCTATGGTATTACCCCATTTCTGAAAAGCATTAATATTATCTAAGCTTTAAAGATTACTTACAGTTTCTTTAAAGCAGACACTTACCTTTCTTTTTTTAACTCCCTTTAGTTGGATTTTTTTTGTAGTCAATATGTTTTTTTTTGGTAGACTAGAAAAGTTTTTGAATTTTTTGAAAAATGGGGAAAATTTTTTTGTTATAGTTATAATTTATTTTATATAAAACATTGAAATTAAAGACAATTCTACCCCCCAAAAAAAATCCTATATTGAGAAAATGAATAGTTTCTTTCCTAAAAGCAAAATGATTGAAATTTAATTTTGAGGGTGGTTATTTTTATCCGGCATAGTTTTAACTTGTTTTATGGAATGCTTTGTAATAAGGCTGCCATCATTCTTTGATCCAATTTTCAAAATTTAGTGATGTAATACAACAGTTTTGTCATTGGGGATAAACACAGACAGAGAAGCATTCATTATCTAGCATCAAATGGATTGAACCAGTCAGGATTTGGAGTTTGTAATGTGAAGTAATCACTTGAACTTAATAAATACCCTATTTCTTAAGGATTTTTTTTTTAATGAAACATTAATGCAAAGAAAAAAAAAAATATATATTTTTGTATGTGATTTAATTTAAGATGTTGTCTGAACTTTTAATATTGATATATCAATATTTATATCAATATATTGTGTAATCAACATTACACAATATATTGATACTCCTTAACATACATACATACATACCTGGTAAGGAGGAGAGATGGTAGAATATAGCAACATTATCACATACATTTTTAATGTAATTTTTTTCTAGCAGTGAAGTAAAACTTAATGATATCACATATTGGATGGTTCAGGTGTATATTTTTTAATTTGTTGCCAAACCTGTAACTATATTAACCAAACTTTTTCATACTTTTGTAAAATATTAACATCAAACCTTCTAGTCATTAATATTTAATAAAGTTTGCCTGAAATAATTTAATGTAATGTGCTAAATTACATGACAGTCTTAATGTTTATTAATTTTCAGATGTTTACAATTTAAATTGCAATTACAAGTTGATTAAATTTGTATGGTTTCAAATGTAATTATTGTTATAATTTGAGAATATAAATCATAAAAATTTTTAAAAAAAAAATTTATAGGCCTATTCTGTTTTGATTTTAGTTCCTATTATACCTTCATCTTTACTGTCTTTTGTTAGAAAACATTTAATCCTTCGACTTTTTTTTATCCAAATTGTGTTTATTATTTAGTGTTTTTTCATTTCACTTTATTTAAAACTAATTTTACTTAAATTAAATGTTTTATTCTTTGATTCCATAACTCCTTGATTGTAGCAGTTCTGATGATAATTTCTCTTGTCTTTACAGAGTTATTTTAGCATTTAATTTTGAAATTTGAAATTGTGACAATGAATAGTTTGGAAGAATCATATTTTTCAGCTTCCTTTTACGGTTTTAATTTTGCATGTTCAGATGATGAGTTGTTTTTTAATTCAGAACCACAAATTTCTCAAGATATTTTTACAGCTGCACATGTTGGCAATAAAGAAGTTGTTCATAGCCTTATTTCCAAGTAAGTAGTTACTGTAATTTTTCTACGTATGCAAATGAGATATGACTTGAATTTTAATTTATCTATGACAAACTAATTTTTTTTGTAGTTATTACTGTTGTACTTTCAAGGTCTATCTGAATTGCTCATTGGATATTTTTTTTTTTTTTTGTATGTGTGTGTATTATATGTTGTAAATAAAATTTCATGTAAGTATTATCATTGTTTATACATGTGTGTTTTGATATTTGTTTTTATTGTATTTGAGAATTATAAACTCCAGTGAAGTCTATTATTCTTTGATTATGAGTTATTGGAAACTTATTATTTGAGATATAATTATAATTATAGATGTAATTATAGGGCTCTCTTAGATGATAAATTATATTGTAAGAAACAGAGGGAAAACTTTTTAGTTATTTTTTTTCTTTTCAAAGAAATAATCCTGCTTAAACCAGAAATCTTATTATAATCATATACGTATGCATGTCAGGTCATTCATCTTAAAATGCTTTTATATTCTCTACTATTGTAAAATTTCCAATTTATTTGAGTTTTCCATTTTGCAAAATGATTTGTTAATTATATCTGATTTTTTTTTTTTCCTTTAATTAGTTGTAATAACAGTCTCTTTTTGAATCAATTATTTCCAAAAAGTTTTAATTTATTTTTGTTCATTAAGTTGATAGTAGTTCATACAAAACTTCATTATTATTGATTTGATAAGTGTTAGAGTGCTTTGGTTTATTTATTTTATCTTAAAACAAATGGCTTTGATTTAATTTTCTAATGATTGAGCCTCCGTAAATATTTGTTATGCATTAAAATGTAGATCTGAAATTATAATTATTAAAAAGAAAAATTTATTTTGTTGTAAATAAACAAATACAGCATTCAATTTCTGGTAAAATTTTAAACTTTAATTTGCAATTAATTTTTTTTTTTTTTGAATAGATATTTGAGTATTTTTGACAGCTGTAAAATTTGATTTAATATACATTGCAACTATTAACTTAAAAATTTTTCTTCTGTATAGTGAACCTTACTTAGCAAACGCAAAGAACAAAGAAAATTGGAATGCTATTATGTATGCGACTTATTACAATCATCAAGAAATTGTTCTTTTCCTACTAGAAAAAAAAGCCCCTTTACATGCATGTAATGGGAAAGGCCAAAATGTTTTAATGATAGCTTCATCAATGGGATATGACACCTTAGTGGAACAGTTTTTGAATGTAATTACAGCATTATCCGATTATGGTAATCTTCTGGGAAATGGTAGTAGAATTTGTGGAATGACTCGGAAAGACAATCTTGCGAATTTTCAGTTTTATGACGCAAAAATTTATTGTAGAGTTGTAAAGGAATGCCCTGTATTTTAGTATACTGCATGCCTTATTTTAATGTATTTTGAATTGCTTGCAAAATGGGGACCAAGTAGTAAATGTTATAAAAAATTATTTGTGCATGTATAACTTTTAAATTTTATTTTTCCGGTATGTAAACCACACACACACATATATATATATATATATATATATATATATATATATATATATATATATATATATATATATATATATATATTATATATATATATATATATATATATATATATATATGGGAAGCTGTGAGGTTTTACAATTGAACCTTTGGCTTAAGGTTGATCTATATCAAAATTCAGCTTCCACTATGACTACCTTATACATAAGCATTACAAGGTAATCAAACTCACTGCAACAACTAACAATATTTATTTATATATATATATATATATATATATATATATAATATATATATATATATATATATATATATATATATATATATATATATATATATATATATATATATATAACCAGTTTTATACTTCAGTGATGTTGAAAACACTAGTTTTGACTTCTGATAGGGAACATCAACAGTATTTCATTAATATATATATATATATATATATATATATATATATATATATATATATATATATATATATATATATATATATATATATATATATATATATATATATATATATATATATATATATATATATATGGACCAACTGGGGCCCTTGCCCCGGCTAAAGATCAGGGAAAACCAAGGTTTGCCTGCTGGGGTTAAAAAGACAAATTATACTTATTAAAAGGACAGTCCAATTAAAAAAAAATTTTTTTTAATTTTCAGTGTTTATGGCTTTTTTCCTGGTAAAAAATCATATTTAATAAACCATGGTCAGGAAATGCTTGGTTAAGAAAAATAGCCCACATACTTTCCAACTTCGAGGTATATTCCACACACACTGAAAGACTCATATATTATAATTTATTTATTGCATGCTTAGCAACCATTGATAGTTCAACATCCCAGTGCAAATCATTGTAGGTGTTTAGAATGTGACCCTTCTGACGCGATGGAGGCTTCTACATTTCTCGTCATAGTGTATGTTTAAAATGGTCCGATGAGACACGCCATGGGGACTTTCAAGGGTTATGGAGCTGACCCGTCGATCCTTTGCAACCTCCTGGAGAATAGCGTCCTCCTCCTCAAATATACGAACAGCACGGGGTCGTGCGCGATCAACTGTGGGGGGTATCAGGTGTCCCCTTTTACGTACCCTCCGAAGGACGACGTCGAAGAGTATATATGATGGGGTTGTCATCTATTTGGAATTTACGATACGTGGTCCGATATAATCTTGCTGCCTCACGCCCGTACGTAAGTAACATGTTGACCAGCCTTTCGACATTATAGATAACGCACTATTGTCAATGATTCAATACCGATATTCTGTAATAGGTACACTCTCTGCCTGTTTGTTTCATTACTGTTGGGGAAGATACCTCACTATTTGCAGTTGCTAAGCATTCTACAGTTCTTCCATACGGATCATCATTTTACAGCTGTTACTAAGCGGCCATCGGACCACAGGCCTGCGTACCGTATGTTTGACCCATCAACCAATTGTTACATACCATGTATACCTGAATAGGTGAATTTATGTGTTTTCTCTAACCGTGCATTTCCCGACCTAGGTTTATTAAACATGATTTGTCCAGCACGGCGTGTTTAATAAGATATCAGGGTTTGTCCACCCTGTATATATATATATATATATATATATATATATATATATATATATATATATATATATATATATATATATATATATATATATATATATATATATATATATATATATATATATATATATATATATACTCGATCTTGCGAGAAAGTGACTTTTATTCCTACTACTACTGTTACTAAATAATAATAAAATTTAAAATATGACTTAAACTTCAGTCAAGGAGCAGCTATCTTTCTACAGAAATTATCAGTTTTATACCAGACCTTGGTATCGGTAAATTTTTATCGATACCGATACTTACGCAACTTTTACATACCGTTACCCGATACTGTGAAATTTTCCGATAGCAGCCAATACCGATACTTCATTCCATCCCTAATATGTATACAGTATATTAATAGCATAGAAGGATGGGGGGGGGGGGGGGAAGAAGGACATATTTACATGGTGATATTGTTCAGATACGGATCGATTTGTTTATAAACTGGACCTGATGTTGACTTTTTTTGAGTTCGATGGTGTAGTGGTTAAAAAGATAGATTCGATTCTCGGACGTAGATACACCAGTTTAAACCCCAGATTGAACATTTCCTTTTTCACATATAGATCTTTGGAATATATATATATATATATATATATATATATATATATATATATATATATATATATATATATATATATATATATATATATATATATATATATATATATATATATATATATATATATATATATATATATATATATATATATATATATATATATATATATATATTACTTATAATATAAATATAAAAAATCTTTTATATATTTAAATTCTTGTATTTTTGCATGATCAACGTATTCAGCATGTTACTTAATGTAGCCTTGCATTCCAAAGTGTGAAGTTTTAAATGTAGTACTGCAGGCTTATTCATTGTTTACTTTGATTCATTGACTGCACAATTTGTGATGCAGTACAGAGAGAGAAAGAGAGTTACTGTTTTTCATAAATATTATATTATTACTTTTTTCCTGTCAAAAGGGGATTAATTTTTAAGTTAACCGTATGAGAGGTGTTTGTGTGTAAGCATAATATTATTAGATTACAAATAATTGATTAATATTTCTTGTCCTACAGTTGGGAAGTAACATAGAATGTCGAGATGGAAAAGATTGGACACCTTTACTCTATGCAGTTGATAATGAATTTATGAAAGTTGTTGAAGTACTTTTGAATTATGGGGCCAATCCAAATGCTATGTAAGTGGCCATATATTTTACTTTTTAATCAAATTCATGTATGATATGTGTAATCATGTGGTAACATTATTTTTCATACGGGTTTCAATTTTCTATGCTTCTATAAGTTAATTATTACTAGACAAACTTAAAATAATTAAATATATATATATATATATATATATATATATATATATATATATATATATATATATATATATATATATATATATATATATATATATATATATATATATATATATATATATATATATATCAGGGTTGGTGATTTTTTTGATTTTTTTTAAAAAATAAAAAAACAATGTTTTTTTTTGATTTTTTTAATATTTTTTTTATTTTGTCATATTTTTTGATACATAATGATACAACAGATATATTAGTTCCTTCTTACTGTGTTAAAAAACTTTAAAGTAGTTTATATATTTGAAATATAACTTCCTTAATATTTGGTTCAAGATTTCATATAGGGTAATACAAGAATCTGATCTTCATTAATATAATTTATCCAATATAGAACTGTTAGAGTTTAGAATTCCTAATATATATTCAATCAAATCTTCAACAAAATTTTATTGAGCTTTAATCTAATGCAATTTGAGGTTATAGACAAAAGAGAAAACAGAAAAGACAATTCCTTTTAATTTTCAACCATTTAAATTTTTATACAACATTATAAGAAAACAATATTCCTCTATATAAATTATAAAAGAAGAAAATTTAAGCACTTTTGATGCATAATCATTAATCCATAAATTAAATATATAACTTGCAATATATATATATATATATATATATATATATATATATATATATATATATATATATATATATATATATATATATATATATATATATATATTATATATATATATATTGCAAGTTATGTATTTAATTTTTGGATTAATGATTATGCATCAAAAGTGCTTAAATTTTCTTTCTTTTATAATTTATATAGAGGAATATTGTTTTCTTATAATGTTGTATAAAAATTTAAATGGTTGAAAATTAAAAGGAATTGTCTTTTCTGTTTTCTCTTTTGTCTATAACCTCAAATTGCATTAGATTAAAGCTCAATAAAATTTTGTTGAAGATTTGATTGAATATATATTAGGAATTCTAAACTCTAACAGTTCTATATTGGATAAATTATATTAATGAAGATCAGATTCTTGTATTACCCTATATGAAATCTTGAACCAAATATTAAGGAAGTTATATTTCTAATATATAAACTACTTTAAAGTTTTTTAACACAGTAAGAAGGAACTAATATATCCGTTAATATCATTATGTATCAAAAAATGACAATATAAAACAAATTAAAAAAAAAAAGTTTTATTATTTTTTAAAAAAATCAAACAAATCAAAAAAATCATGATTTTTTCATAAAAAAATCAATTGATTTAATCAACTGATTAAATCAATTTGATTTAATCAATGCCAACCCTGATATATATTATATATAGGTTATATATATATATATTAGTGATGGCATCCGCATCCGCATCCGCATGCGCGGATGCGGAACATCCGCACAAAATCAACATCCGCATCCGCATCCGCATCCGCATTTTCGAAAATTCAACATCCGCATCCGCATCCGCATCCGCACTTTCGGAAATTCAACATCCGCATCCGCACTTTCAAAAATTCAACATCCGCATCCGCATCCGCATCCGCACTTCTCCAAAATTTGACATCCGCATCCGCATCCGCATCCGCAAATTAGAAAATATGACATCCGATCCATCACTAATATATATATATATATATATATATATATATATATATATATATATATATATATATATATATATATATATATATATATATATATATATATATATATATATATATATATATATATATATATATATATATATATATCGAATTGTAGATCAAGAGTGAGGGTGAAGAGAGAACTATCGGATTATTGGTTTAGCATAGGAGTGGGATTGAGACAGGGGGTTTGTAATATCTCCATGTTATTTAATCTATTGATGAATGGTTTACTTAGAAAAATGGAGAGAGAAGGGAAGAGTATTACGTTGAGAAATATATGGATGGTGAATGTGAAGTGAATGTTTTACTTTTTGCAGATGATGCGGCATGTGTTGGTGGCAGAATCTGGAGAAAAGATGAGAATACTTGTGAGAGAGTTTGAAGGGAAATGTGCAAACACGAGATTGAAATTCAATCCAGCGAAGAATAAAGTTATGAGGATTGGAGGTGGGGATGAGGAAATGTGGAGGGAGGAATTGGTATGTAGAAGTGTGAGAATGGAAACTTGAGGAGGTGAATGAATTCAAATATCTAGTAATGTTTGGTGGAAGGTAAGGGTGGGACGGAAAAAGGAATAAAGAACAGAGTGGTAGAAGGAATGGAAGTATTGGGGGGCGTAAGAAAAGTATGGAAGAAAGGAAAAATTTCGAAGGAAATAAAGATAAGAATGTTTGAATGTATATGTGTTCACTTTCTGTATTGTATGTGTGTGAAACATAGACGATAAGTGCTCGGTCGAGAAAAAGTTTCAATGTCTTTGAGATGAAAGATTTGAGAGCGATATATAAATTGAGAAGGATTGATAGGATTAGAAATGAAAGAATAAGGGAGATATGTAAATGGAAGAAGGGTGTAATTGATAAAGAGGAGGAGGATGTGCTAAAATGATTTGGACATATGTGAATGAAAGAGAACAGAATGGTTGGCAAGGTACGTAGATCCGATGTAGATAGGGGAAGGGTAGGGGGAGGGGAAGGCCGAAGTGGAGATGGATGGATGGAGCGAGAGTGATTTTAATGGAAGGAATTTGAGTTTAGACGAGGGTAGAAGATTTGTGGAGACAGAGATGGAGGGAGGTGGTGAAAGCGTTGAAAGGTAAGAATAGTAATGTTTGTAAGGGAATTGTGGCGGGCACCACCTCACGAAAGTGGAAAAGGTGATAGTGAAATATATATATATATATATATATATATATATATATATATATATATATATATATATATATATATATATATATATATATATATATATATATATATATATATATATATATATATATATATATATATATATATAATTAACATCCGCATCCGCATCCGCATCCGCATCCTCATCAAAATTAACATCCGCATCATCAAAATCAGCATCCGCATCTCAAAAATTAACATCCGCATCCGCATCCGCATCCGATTTTCGAAATTCAAAATCCGCATCCGCATCCGCATCCGCATTTCGAAAATTCAACATCCGCATCCGCATCCGCATCCGCACTTTCGAAAATTCAACATCCGCATCCGCATCCGCACTTTCTCAAAATTCAACATCCGCATCCGCATCCGCATCCGCATCCGCAATTGGAAAATATGACATCCGATCCATCACTAATATATATATATATATATATATATATATATATATATATATATATATATATATATATATATATATATATATATATATATATATATATATATATATATATATATATATATATATATATATATATATATTATAAATATAAAATAAAATGCCGTTTCCTAAATTTCATCTATGTTACTTTAGTTGTTTTTTTTAAGTTTTGGATATTGTAACAGAAGTTTTTTATTTATTTATTTATTTATTTATTCCCTGCTCAGTTGATTTGCCTTTGATCCTAATCTTCCTTTTACCCAGTATATGTTTTTTTGTTTGTTTCTACCTTACATTTATTTATTCTCATGACACTATCATCTTTGCTACTGCTATTTTATTTCTTTGGTGTATCCTCTCATAGTTTTTCGTTACCTGGACCGATATTTTCAGTATGTGAACTTCTAGGATCTCATTCAAGGTATGTCTACTAATATACAATTTTCCATTCTATTTATGTCACTAGCTTGACCCCCCCCCCTCCCTCATTTAATCATTTTTATTTTGAAAATTTGTTTTACTTTATCTTGTTTTCTTTATTGTGTCTTCCTTAGTTTTTCACTTTTTTATTATATGAATTTATTTGTAGCCACTAAATTCTCTCTCAATATGTCAGTAAATCTATTTTCCTAACTAATTTGTTCAGGATGGTTGTAGGAGCCTTTTCGATTAGGGCAATCTTCGTGAGTAGTTTCTATCATTTCGTTAAAAAAATTGTTACCTTTCCTTAACACAGGTGGGTTGATCTCATGTATTGGCTTCATTCACCAAATTTCCCTATAAAATGTCCCGAGTTCACTGGATTTTTTAGTTATGTTTTTCAATATTCATAGTATACTCTAGTTTCCTATTACTAATTTTATACTAAATTTAATAAAAATATATCTTAAGTTTAAAACTGGCAATATATTTTGTATAAATGAGAATTAAATATTGTAACTGAGATGGTCACGGTAGGGAACAACTGATTAGAGAGCCTGCACATATTCCTGATCGCCGCAACCGATTTTCGAACACCCATGGTTTGATCGTGTATGTTCTCTTGCCATTCAAAGCAGAGACATTGTGTTAGAGAGTGGAAAAATTCTCCTTCAATCTCTCTCGTTAATTTTCATTCAGCTTGGAATCGTTGCACGGATGTTATTCGACAAACAAAGTAAATATTCACTCAACGAAAGTGTACTGACTTATTTCTCTCACTGACAAACCTTTTTGACCTCTTGCCATAAACATTTTTAACAATTTAAATCTGTCTTTCCTCTTATTCGTTCTGATGATTCTATTGATAAGACACTAATTGGAAAAACTAATCTCTTTGGCCTCTTGCTTTCCTCTATTTCGACCATGGACGACTCTACCAGTCCTCTTTTTACTCCTTTCCTCAGGTGTAACATGACTTTACCTGTGATTACATTTGATCTGATATATGGGCTCTTAAAACCTATGAATGTTTATAGGAAAACAAGTGACCTGGATGCTATTCCTCCCATGTTTTGATGGAATGTGCTTCTGAACTGGCTCCGAACCTCGCTCAATTATACTCATTATGCCTTAATATTAGAACTTTCCCGCAGTATTGGAAGGCGCACGTATGTCCAATCTATTCCGAAGAAAGGAAACCACACTGATCCTTCTAACTGTCGGCCTATAACTTTCACTTGTAATCTATCTAAGATCTTAGAATCTCTCCTCAATTCCTCTCCAGTTTCTGGAATTTTTTTTGGCCTAATGGTTCTGCATAATTGCATACAATTTATGTGCCACATTTTCGTTTCCCCCGCCCCCCTCTCTCTTATAATTACTATTAAATTTCCTTTTAGACTTTAGACAATTTCTTTTAGCAAGTACTCATCTCTGCCCTTAAATAACATCTTTCAAACTATGACCGATTTTTTTCTCACATGAGTTTCCTTGTCTCAGAAATACGAAGTATCGCCATTATCAATAATAATAATTGTCACAGCCTAATATATTTACGATTATTTAAATAGAAAATGGTTTAAATTTATGTATTTTGGGTGAATAGAGATTAATTTATAATTATTATGAGATCGATTAATTTATAATTTATTATTATTATTATTATTATTAGGGTCCGAAATACGGGGAAAACACCTTTAATAATAGCAGCTTACAATGGAAACTGTCAACTTGTGAAAATGTTGCTAAGTTCTGGAGCCTATCTTGACTTCAAAGATTGTTTGGGCAAGGATGCTCTGAGCTATGCCATTGAAATTGGACACAAAGATGTAATAACTACTCTAGAAAGCTATTATCCTAAAGGTATAATATATATATATATATATATATATATATATATATATATATATATATATATATATATATATATATATATATATATATATATATATATATATATATATATATATATATATATATATATATATATATACGATACATAATCCATGTATCTTCTAAACAGCGTTCTGAAAAGGATACGTAGAACACTTATCGTAATGTAAACTCTATTATTTAAACTCTTTATTTAAAACTAAGATTTGTTGTTGTTGTTGTGATTCATACCAAGATGTTTTGATCTTCAATTAATTAAAATTTTGAGGTTACTGCTGTTTCTTAAACTTTATATATATATATTATAATATATATATATATATATATATATATATATATATATATATATATATATATATATATATATATATATATATATATATATATATATATTTATATTTATATTAGATGAATTTAACGTAAAATTTCTCGATTCCCCAAAATCTGGAGTAGAAGGTGAAAATGTGCTCAACTCTTTCAAGTTTAAAAGTATAACATCATCTTTAAACGAACCAAGTATGTATGATTTGAATTAAGAATTATATGAAGTAGAGAATTAAATATTTTTCACTATAACGCCATCTTGAAATTTTTTTTTAAATAGTTTTCTTATTTTATTTTATTTTTATTTTTTTTTTAATTGGCATGGACAGTCTCAATTTTTAGGTTTGTTTTTCTAGTTGTGTTTGCTCAAATATTTAAAAGCATTTAATAATACATAAATATAGTGTTACACACACATATTAAATAGTGCAATTTATTGTTACTGTTTTTCTTTTCCATTGTTTAGCATTTTATTTATTTTATTTTAAATTTTTTTTATTAGTTTTAAACAGTTATTCACCGAGCCTAGAGAGCCTTCTCTTTCAGTATGGTTTGAGTGTTTATATTCCATTGTTCCAAAAAAATGCAGTTGATCTCTTTATATTCCTTGGCCTTTCTGACAAAGACTTGAAAGAGTGTGGAGTAAGGTTAGTCATATTACGTAGATGAAACTTATCTTATTGTATTTACTAAAATTACTCAAGTTCTAAATGATTTTGTATTTACCTTATTGTTGCGTTGGATATTGGTTAGTAATTTTCTTTGTTACTATATCTTCGAATGTACATTTTGATTTTTGATATTTTGAGGATTTATAATGTAAGCAATTTATTTATTTATTTATTTATTTATTAATTTTTTTTTTAATTTTTTTTATTTTTGTTGTTGTTGTTGTTGTAAAGAAGAGGAACTCGATGTGTGAATTTATTGATGCGTAAGATTCACATTAAAATGCTGTCATCGTTTTTGAATATAGTTTTAACAGGGTTGACAATTTCGGGTTTCTTACAGTAACTCGTGTCGCTAGTCTTTTAAGACTTTTAGCTTTTTGGGATATGTAATTAATATGTAACCTATTGTTTTTTTTGCTTTTTTTATATGATATAAAATGATTCTATATTTTTTTTTATAAACGATGTGATTTTAATAAACATAATCTAAATTTAGCCGTTTAAAGCTTATTTTTTATATGGAAAAAATAAATTCAGAAAGAGGAATGTAAGAAAAATATGAACCAAAGATTGAACTCAAATAAACTTTTTGTTAAATTTTTTAAAAAAAATTTTTTTCGTATGCGTTTTTAATAATTAGAGTGTACTAATTATTAAAATAATTTAAATTGTATATTTATATATATCATATTTGATAGAGCTATGAATGTCTTTGTTTGTAAATTATTCAATTTGTTTACCAATTGCAAAGTGGAAAATGAGTGATTTATTTTACACATCTAGTAAAGTATAAATATTATTCTTGTATACTTTCAAAATTATCATCATATCTTATATATATAACACTTTTGTTTACTTTTTACATCTGATCAATTCATAGTTGGGAGGGAGGGAACACTCTACATTCAAGGAGTTTGCAATGTCCGACCGAAGCGATAGGTCTCTTAAAGAAGTGATTTAGAATAATGCTCAGTGTGGGATGAGGAAGAGATATCTCAGAAGGTGAATCTCTACAGTGTCAGGTTTAGGGAAGCTGCTCCAGCATGTAGGTGGGGTTTTATGTTAAATATTTACTTGTAATATATGTTTAAGTTCTAACCTGATATAAGTCTAGCAAGTGTGATTTGAGGGTTTTTTTTGTGGGAGATTATTTAGTGTGTGGTTTATATGGCTTGAATGTATGTTGATAAAAGGGTTTGGTTGACGGCTGAAGTAAAATTGTATGCGTAGCATGCCATGGTTGGCTCTTGGTGGCTGATTTTTTTTTCTTTGTGTAGCGTGTTATGATTCCCAGATACAAGTTGTGGAGTTTTTTTTATTTTTGATGATGTTTTGGTAGGTACTATTCTGAGGGGTAGTTTAGGATGGGTCTTATCAACTATTTGTATGTTGAGAGGTAAGGGTAGATGTCTCATATATATATATATATATATATATATATATATATATATATATATATATATATATATATATATATATATATATATATATATATATATATATATATATATATATATATATATATATATATATATATATATATATATATATATATATATATATATATATTATATTGGTGTCAAGAAAAAATTTTTTTTTAGAATTTTGTAATGCACACTCACCCAGTTTATTCCTCTCGTTAAAAAAGGGGCAAGCATCATAAATTTCATTCATTTATTTTAATATTAATGGTCTCCTCAAGCCATGTGTTACATTTGCTTAATGCTATCCAGAAATTTTGGGTTCGTTCACTTTTGCTCTTACTATTTTTGGTCATAAAATTTTAACTACAGAATATAGAGTAATAAAACTTTTCAGGTTTGTGTATTGAGGTAAGCTGCTTATTTTTGCATTTTTTTGTAATTTTTTTGTAGGATTAACCGATTAGGAGTTATATTTTTAAAATGACCAAAGGTTCAATAATGAACTTCACCAGTGGATGTTTCTCGGCATCATTGATGCTTAAGAGTAAGTTCAAAGACAACGGAAATTAGACAACGCCAGTATCTAAAAAATATTATACGAGTTTCCGTATTTATAATTCAATATGAAAGCATTGAATTTGCCTGTTTGTGCCAACGTAATAAAACTTATCAAAGTCTGCGCAGAGAGATTTTTTTGGAGGACCAGCGAACAGAGTGAAATATGAACATTGGAGGAGAGAATGTCGAGTTTGCTCGCAGGGCAGCTGAGTTGGGAAAACTCCGAGCATCTGAAGAAATGAGACAAGAGAAGTCACGAAGAGATGGAATTACGGCAAGAAGCAAGAAGGGTTAAGAGGTATTAATCATCAGAGCCCATATCTGAATTTACCTCTAATCCTACAGCTCCTTAATTCACTCACCAAGGACGGTCAAGTATCACTAAGGAAGATTATCCAAGATTTAAATATTACTGTGACTCTGGACAAAACTGTAACCTCATTGTGGCAAGCTACGCTCATTGTTGCTCATACTCTCGCTACCGCAAGATTGGAGTTATCTTCGGTCATTTGTCAAAATCAAGTCTCCATCGTTTTACGTAAGATATCCTGGAAAAGACTGGCAGCCAGAATCTAGGTCTACTTCGATGAGAAATTCCTTCCAGAATCAGACGGAGGGAAATCGGATCGGATAGTAGGGCTTGTTACCGGGAAGAGTTTTGAGAAGTTATCAAATCCCAAAAATCTCTTAAGAGCACGAAACAGCAGATGGTTGAAGCTGTTCAGAAAGTGTTAGACGATTGGCCACAAATTTAAAGATGGATTGCTGGTCTCTACTTTAACACAACAATGGCGAATACCGAAATTACATCAGTAATTTTGCAATCATACGGAACAAATTGAATTGTTACGTTTTAATCCTGGTTTGCAGGAATATATGATGGAATTGGTAATTATCTCAGTATCTGATTTGTTCTTCAAGTCTTCTGGCCCTTAAATTGCGCTGTTTGCTCATTTCAAATCCTTTTGAGAATTCATCGCCAATAAGCAGTCTTCCCCGTTCAACGATAATGGCATCTAAAAAGATCTGATTGTCCACATCATTGAAACACTGCTTTAAGTTTGCCTCCCAAGAGATAATTTTATCGAGAATTCCTGATTTTCGTTTTGAGTTTTTCGTGATGGTCATTTAAAACAAGATTTTGGATATGTTCGTCATGGAGTTTACTACTGGGAAGGTGGATATCCAAGGCCTTTATTACACTAAAAATTTTTACTTTCCAAAATCAATTCTACTTGACATTTTATGAGGTTCGGTTATTACGTAGGATAAATGTTTTTGTTATTATCGTCAACCTCAAGAGGTGGTTTGTAACTCCATTGATAGTGGAAGCGCCTGTTAATGACCTGGAATTGTTGGAGTGCCTAAAGCAGTAAAAATCATTAAATTTTTGCATGATGTTGGTAATTCAACATTGATAATGATCCGGGATCATTTGTGGTAATGAAGCGAAGATTTAGCCAAATTCGCCACAGTCTCTTCCAAAATCACTGATTCAGTGAAGAATGCCTTGTTTCATAATCTGAATATTAAAACTGAAAACACAAAGGATCTGCAACGTTTGGCGGGTAAGGTGGTGGTGACGATAAGACAATTTGATTCGAGTAACGTAGTCACAAAAGTACTCAAAACCTTTTTCGTTGTCTGAAGTTGCCGGTTCCAAAAATACACAAAGATCTTGAAGGTTGTGTATACTAGCGTTGAAATCTGTGAACGACGTGGCGGAAGATTACAATGAGAGTGGCTAAAGAGGATGAACAGCATTTACTGTATCCAGTAGTCGAATAGCACGGTCACAGCAGATTTCTTCAGCAAAAAAATAAATAAATAAATAAATAAAATCCTTTGCCCCTCGAAATTTAGCTTGCAGCTATAATGAATTTAAAATTCATTTGATAAAAAAAAATAATTTTTATTTCCTTTAATTCAAAACTCAATATGGTCGATGAGGGACTCTTACCCTCAAAATTAGTCAATGAGAGTACCCTTCCACTCATAATTGGTCAAGGAAAGTTCACCTGTCTATTTTGTTCAATTGAAGTTAGGTAGGTAAAGGGGTGTGTGATTTGAAATTCATAAAAAAATTTTTTTTTTCACATATGAAGCCTTTTTTTGCCAATATATATATATATATATATATATATATATATATATATATATATATATATATATATATATATATATATATATATATATATATATATATATATATATATATATATATATATATATATATATATATATATATATATAATTTTTTTTATGAGTCTTTGCTGCCCTAACACCAGGGTCATTTAGTCAACTACAGCAAATGCCACTTCCGATAAAGGAAGGTTCACACGACAGGCTTAGCAAGTAGGTGTGGTAAAAAAAAATATTTGCTTGTAAGAACTCTAGGACCAGCATGGGAAACCATATCTCCGAGAAGCATGATCTTCTGGAGAGCTCTGGGAGAAAGTGTCAAGAGGATAGATGGAAGACTATGTTAGTCCTACTGAAAGGGAAAAAACCCTGTGAGTTTCAAATAAATCTCAAAGAACAAGCAATGAAACTACCAAGCCGAAAACATGATCTTTTAGAACAGATGGAAAAAGATGCTAGTCCGGCTAGTCCCACTGACAGGGTGAAAACCCTATATGGGAGAAGATAATGACGAAGAGATATATTTTGTCGAATTTTTAATTTATTTATTGAAGTATTGCGTTTAGAAACAGTAATAAAAAAGTTCAAAGAACAATTTGAATTAAAATTGGAATTATAGTAATTATATGTTTATTGTTTATATTTCTTAACCGGGACTTAAATTTGCAGCTCTGATACTTATAATATGAAAATAAAATTATATTCAAGTCTGTGATTTTGTTAGTAGTTGTAGTAGGTTGTAAAAATATGTGCATTATGAATAGTTATCATGGTAGCATATTTAAAAGGAAGAAAATGACGGAATTTATAGGGATATTATTTTGTGATTGATCTTTTTAAAATAAGATTTGAATATTTATTAATTTATCAAAAAGTTTACTAAATAAAAATTTCTACAAACTATTACATTGCAGGGAATTGTTGTGTTAAAACTATTTTGTTATAAATTATATTGTTATAATCTTTTTCTTTCTATTTTACATGTGAGAAGAACATTTGTATATGATATTTAAAGTCTTAAATAAGTACAAAAAACTGAAATCGAGATTTTACTTTTAGCTTTTTTAGGTGACAATCCTTTTTCTGATTATTTTTTCCCTTTTATTCGCTGCATTTGATGATGTTATTTTATTTCTTTCAGTGAACTCGGAGCTCGACGCAAAATGCTGGACATAATTTCAAAGTGGCATTACAATACATTCCTCACTAAAGGTCCAATAACCTCTGCACACGAGATGAAATTACTCACAGAAATTAAGGAACTCCGTGAACAGGTGTTGTAGAGTATATTTTAAACAAGAGTAGATTTATTTATATTTTAAAGTTAGTATTTTTTTTGAACTTAATAAAGAAGTATTATTGATTTAAAGCAGACATTAATTTTTAGCTTTCAGAATGCAAGCAGGAGAGGCAAGAATGTGAGAGCGTTATTATAGAACTGAGGAAAAGACTCAGAGAATGTCACACTCGATCCCTACTACTTAGAGACCATTTGTTGCAATCTTTGCAAATCGTTTTGCCAATAACCAAAGTCGCAGAAATGTTTTCAAATTTCTTTTCTTACTTTGATGACTTTATTCACCTCACTTCTGATGTTGGATCCGATTTTCATTTGCGCAATTAACCGTCTTAATTTTTTGTGAGATTTGTCCTAATTATTAGAGATTTATTTCCTCTTCTGAATTTATCATACACAAAAAGATTATTAGGTGCGAATTGTATTAAATACAAAAAAATCTTTATCTTGGCCATTTTTAATACGAAATGAAGAGGATTTTCATTTTAAATTTGAGATACTAAAATTAGTTTTGGTATATTTAATTAATTAACAGGAGTTAAAGGTAATTTTTTGGTAATTTTTGTAAATTTTATTATTGATCTTGCATGCTTCCTATTTCGAAAACAATTTTTTATTTCGTATTTGGAGGAGAAAAGTATTATTACTATGTTTGTATTAGTTTATATAATACTATTATTATTTGTGATTGAAACCCTCGAGGGGTTTTAAGACCGAGGGGAAAGGGGAGGGGTTCATTTAAATGCTGATTTTACCCCTTCCCTCACCCTCAATTCACGAAGAATGAGCAGATAATTTGCTTTATTATTATGAGCGTTAATTGAATTTTTAAAAATATTTTTGAAGTGGCAAATTTAATGTTTTAATTTTTTGTATTTTTTAAAAATAAATTTTGGGAAAAATATTTTTAAATTGAAGTGAAAATAAAAATTTTAAAAACAATTTTTTTTAATTCATTTTTTCTTTATTAACACAAATACGGAGTTTGAGAAATGGATGAATTCAAAAGTTTGGAGACTGATGCTGGAACGCAGATTTTGATTGTTTTACTCCAGTTTTGCTCTATGCGCCATTCACTTTGTCAGTTATCGTTTTAAATGGTACAAGCCGGAGCGGGCGAATATTGGTGTTAAGGTAGCATGTTGACTTTCTGAAAGGCCAGGAGGTTATACTTTTGAAAACCCACATGTATCAGGGATGTACGTGATGCTGGAGTTCGATTCAGAGATGTATCTGAATTCTATATAAATTTTAATAATTCTAAACTCATTTATTTGTGGTGTCCTGTATAACGATTTTTGACATGGAAAGGAATGTGTACATCAAGCTCTGTGCAAAACTAAGAAATTGCAACTGAAACCCCTGAACATAGGAAAGGGATTGTAACCAATCCTTTAGTTGGACACAGGAGTTTCGGTATCATAGGCTTGACTTTGTAGATAATCCTGACTGAAGTTCTAGACCAAAGCAATTACAGTTAAATTTTCCTCCAGGCTCCTAACTGGTGACCAATGTCAGCAATGCAAAATTATGAACCCTACCTCCTCCAGTCGGTTAGAACAGTGTTAATGGCTGAATATTTAACTAGGCATCGACTGCCACAGTAAAAGAATCTTCATCTTACCAGGATCGTTTCTTAATGGTAGATTAATTTTCGTGATTCCTAAATTTTCGTTCTTTAAGATCTGGTTGATTCCTTATACAGATCGTGGGAAGAAACTACTTAAATAAGTTGCCCCCCTTCGAACAGGGTAATGTCTGTTAAGTTGAAATTATTTGAAGAACGTTAAAAAAATTTTGTACCAAAGAATAGGAATATAGTTTTGCTTTCTTAGTGGAAGGTTGCGTTTATTATTATTTTTATGATTATTATTATTATTATTAAAGATATTTCATTCCACGTTCTAAATGTTCACAAAAATTAATATCCGAATTCGAAAGGAATCTTTGGATGTAAATTCAATATCCGAGCATCTGCATACATAGATTATAGATATGAAATTTTCAGAAGACCCCACTCGGGGGCAGCTCTCCCTCAATAATATTTTGAAAGTATAAAAGTCAACGCAACTCATCCCAAATTATAGATAGGATGAGTAATGAAATCGAATGCCAGTTTTACCTGCCATAAATTTTGACGTTGGTTGTTAATTTTCAAATTTAAATAAAGGAAGAAACGCGTTAGTGACGTCATCGCAGTTTCATATAAATATATATATAGGTCAGACTTTACATTAGCGGCCATGCATAACTCAGAAACTACTAACCGTAGATTAAAAAGGATTATATTTTTGAAATCCTTGGGTCATTTCTAGTAAGAAAAGTAAAAAAAAAAAAAAAATATGTTTAAAAATGTACGACCGATTATTAGAAATTTGTGTCAGTTCGCTTTTAGACACGATGCGGAGAGGTTGTCGTTAATTGAACCACTTAAATATTTAAAATAAAAAGAACATGTCTACGGGGGGCTCTGCCCCCCTTACCCCCCGACCCGTGAGTGATGATGATACTTTTCCTGAAGACGATTTGGGGTATTTCCCGTATTTTCCAATTTCTAAAAAAAAAATTAAAAAATGACTGCCAGGCTCACGATTCTCGCGAGGATTTTAAAGAGGTAAAATTTATTTATGTAATAAAGTTTATTATAAGAATTTATTTTTTATTTCCCAATTTTTCTTACCTAAAATTCAATAAGGATTTCAAAAATATATCATTTTTAATGTAAGATTAATACTTTTTGAGTTATGCATGGCCGCTAATGTAAAGTCTGCAATATATATATATATATATATATATATATATATTATATATATATATATATATATATATATATATATATATATATATATATATATATATATATATATATATATATATATATATATATATATATATATATATATATTATATATTATATATAATATATAAATATGATATATAGTCTAGTAAATTGCTAGATTTAAATCAACTGGCCAATCACAGACTGAAATTACTTGAAATTACGTCATTGTCATCGTAACTCTCAAAGCATAGTTATCCAGATTTATATGGAACTGCATTTCATTACTGATTATATTTATACTTTGTTTATATGCAACAAATTTAATTTTATTATTTTCTTCTTTTTCAACTTTGTTTTTAAAACGGAGAATTTTTTTTATGTTTATTTTGTTCACTCAGCAAATTCCAAGTCTTGCTTGGTCTATCATCATTTAACAGCCTAATTTCTCTTAGAATTGCGTCATTTTCTGACGGATTTTAGATGACGTCATTGTTTCCGTTTCATTTTTTAAAAATCTAAGTTTTTTTTCTTTTAAATTGCTAAAAACATATTTATATATATATATATATAATATATATATATATATAATATATATATATATATAATATAATATATATATATATATATATATATATATATATATATATAATATATATATATATATATATAATATATATATATATATATATATATATATATATATATATATATATATATATATATATATATATATATATATATATTATATATATATATATGTTGGCGAATTCCGTCATCGGCATATTTTTTCTCAGTGTTATGATTGTTATAACTGCCCGATGTGGGATTAATCGTCATCGCAATAAGTGTTCTCAGAGGTTTAAAGGTTTGTTTAGCCGTAGGGGCCAATAGACAAAAATCGCTCCTACCCTCCGATCTTGGGGGGGAAAGGTTTCTATTGGTCCAAATTTAGTTTCCATGACACTCGCGGATGCGGATGCCATCACTAATATATATATATATATATATATATGATGGGACGATTAATCGTCATCGGCATATTTTTTCTCAGTCGTTATCTTCATTGTTAATTTTCTGCCGATTATTTTGCTGGTTAATTTACATAGATTATAAATATCTCTGCTCCTAAGCCTCCGATCTTTCCTATTGGGGGGAAAGGTTTGTTTAGTGGTAGAGGCCAAATTTACTCTCCAAGACGAAATCGAGATACCCCTGAAATTGGAGAAAAGATTGTTTCTGTTTCTCTCTCCAATTCTATTTCTGCTCTTAGAGTTTCCATGACACTTCTCTTCTGGATTTTCCGGTCACATACCTTCCTCCTTTGAGGAAGGCTCGTACTAGATATCTATCTACACTGTCTCGTCCTTTCTCTGTCCAGTTCGGACATACTGCTGTGCTCAATCTTACTTCATTTTGAAATTGTAAGGTGAGAAATACTTCACCATTTCTATTTTCCCCAACTTCTTTTGTACATGCACACTTTCCAACATCGTGTGTTCAGACATGTCGGCCCTTAATCTGCCTCTGGTTTGATCTTTCCCCTCCATTCTAGTGGAAATTTTGTATTCTCTGTTCTTTACCCACTAGGGAATATATATATATATATATATAATATATATATATATATATATATATATATATATATATATATATATATATATATAATATATATATATATATAATATAATATATATATATATATATATATATATATATATATATATTATATATTATATATAAAAGGTACTACATTTACAGAACTTTTACCGTGTCGAAAAAGGTGTGTCATTATCCTCTGCAAAAAAATTAAATACAGTTATAATTATGAGCAGGAAAGGCGTTTGATATAAAAATGTGAAGAAAGGAAACTTCAAGGAATATAATTAAAAATTTAATCAAACATTAAACAAACAAACACACGAACGTTCGACATCTTAATTAACATATTAATGGAATAGAATAAGTTGCTTTATTTATTTATTAATTTATTTATGTATTAATTATGTTATTTATTTACTTATTTATTTATTTATTTATGTATTATTTTTTTTATTTATTTATAATTTTTTTTTTACGGGAATAGGTGTAGACTGCACGATCTATTTATACAATTACAGATAAATAATTTAAAAAAGTAAAATAATTATTTTTACTTTTTTTTTTTTACAGTTCCATTTGTAAAGGAAAATTATTAATTAATTATTAATTAATTAATTATATATTAATTATTTTGAATAGTATTTAGACATAGGCCTAAAGATTTTGTTTCTTTTTCCTAAATATAAATGACAGTTCTAGAAGCTGTAACTCTATTGTCAGAA